>JAZHYW010019023.1:0-13544 GCA_037355805.1 Ixodes ricinus | reverse complement strand
ACAAAACAGTATTTAAAAGGAGATGAGTAATGACCTGCCAAAAAGTACCTAAACTGCCAGATTCAGTGGGACCGTGGCCTCAGTCACCACGATATCCATGGTTCAAATGCCGCGTGCCAAGTGTCTCCTTGAACTTGTTGCCTTGCGGCATTTGAAGCTCAGATCTCGTGGTGACTCGAGTTTGAATCTGTTTGCAGACTGTCTTTTGTGTGATGTACAGTCGCCGCGGGAGTTGATAGCTCCACGCGAGCGCGCGTTTATTTCCGAGGGGCGCTCGACTGGTGACTTGCAATCAGAAGTAAAGATGACGTCAGGCCAAGTCCATGCGGAGTGGACGGGGAAGCCGCTCAATTCAAGGGAACCGTTGCTATCATCTGCCTGTGGGTGAGCGTAGGTCGAATGAAAATGGGAGATGATTCTGCAGAAGTTAGAAAATATGACGCATTTCCTTCTCTCTTTCAAACTGCCGTGTTATTCGTGCTCGGCGATCTCGACTTCTGCAGAATCATCTTCCCTTTTCATTCGAACTACACTCAGGCGTGCGGACGTCCGGATGACAACAAAGGTTGCCTTGAATTGAGACGGCTTCCCCGTCCACTTCGCATGGACTCGCCCTGACGTCATCTCTGAGTTCTATCGAAAGCCACCAGTCAAGCGCCCCTCGGAAAAAACACACGCTCGCGTGGGCTATTAACTCCCGCGGCGACTGTATAAGCAGTGCAAAGCAGTGTGACCCCGGCTTTGGGGAAACACCTATGGCGCTTGATCTGTGAGGTACAACCACCTCGCAATGATTTCGCCATTTTTGTTTTATAACTTCGTGATAATTGTAGGCACTGATTGAAAAGGTGGGGCGTTATCTTGTAAACATCATGTGACACCATGATGTCAGAGTGAAATTGCGACGTCACAAGACATTATGAAGTCACGTGACTCTGACGCCATGATGTCCAGGGACAACACGAGAGACCATAGCAGCTATCATTGTAAAAACGCACATGTCAAATTAGCTTTGTAGAAAGCTGTTTAGGATAATGAAGGAAAGCGGTTCAGGCAGTCTCAACAAAACAACATTTTCTTCCCCCTACCCATACCGGCAGATCTCCTTCCTCTACGTATCGCGACTGTACTGCGCCCGCAAAGAAACCTACATGGCTGGCGCATGTGTTTATAGTTTTAGAACATACCTTGCTTTCAATCCATGTCCAGAAGTTGCCGAAAACAAAGCGGTCAGGGAGCCCGGGTGAACGCAAGATGAAGCACGACGACGCGACTGACACCACCCACCCGCGATGCCTGCGACTAAAAGTCTGCACGGGCCGATATTTCGAAGCCCGCCCCAGCCCGGCCCGTCGTCTATTGGGCCCGGACTTGCCCGCGGCCCGCTATCTATTTCCGACAGCCGGTCCAGCCTGGCCGAAACTAATTTTCACGGACCAGCTGCGCTTTATGTTAGCCCAGTAGGAACAGCTCATGGCAGTCTCGCTTGCAACTGCTACACATAAGTTGATTACGATACCCAATAGTAACTACTGTAAGCATTTTTTTGGCTGATATTATTAGTTGGATTAATTGGTAGGCCTAGACAGCTTAATTGGTAAGAAAAATCACCCAACTCTCTTTCTGCGACCAAACACGCGTGGAAAGGACGGGGAAACAAAAATGACAAGCAGAAGTAAACAAAACCACGTGTCACAGCTGGAAAGGACGGGAAACATCGCGGCGGGTTGGGACAAAAGACGGGGAAGTTCTAAATTAGCCACTCTTGCTGTGCACAACCGTAAAAAATAAAAAAGAACAGCAATGTCGTCGTCTTTTGCGGTGGTGTACGAGAAATTGTTCAGGAAAAGTACCCCTCAGGGGAACCTCGTCACTCCCTATTAGGGATGCAAGCACTCGTGCGACAGATGGTTTACGCTGGCGAGGATCAGGGGCGGAGGCAGGAATTTCCTGAAGGGGGGGGGGGGGTCAGGTGTTGGTCAGCGTATCATATGTTTAGGAACCCCTCCCCCTCTCCTTCGTTTTACGCCCTAAATTTTACACATGCAGAAATCAAGAGGGGAGTCAGGACATCCGGACCCCCCTCTAAATCTGCCCCTGGCGAGGATACGCATTGTATAGGCGAGTGTATGTGCGTGTTTTTGGTGAGAAGCGAATGTATGATGGCGGCGCCACCGGGGACGAAAAGGAACGCCGCGCCGCTAGTCCTCCGGAAGAGCATTCGCTGCACACACCGAACCATACAAAAACATATAACACGCTTCCAAAAAACATACCGCCAAAAAAAAAATGTAATGGCCGGTTTGGCTTGCTTTGGCCCCCTGTAGACTTGAATGCAAGGCCCGTACCCGGCAGGCCCTTCATGAATGTAGCCGTGAAGCCCGAGCCCGGCCAGGCGGCCGGGCCGGCCTGTGGCCCGCGGTCTGGCCCGTGCAGTGCAGCTCTCTACCTGCGACGCTGACGCTCGCCGCTCTGTTATGACGCTTATGACTGGGCAGACAGCGCCGGGCGAGATGCAGCTCCCGGAGTTTCTGTGATGGCCAAAGTGCGGCGCCACTACGTAGGCTTCTTTGTCGTACGTCCATCCGTACAAGAGAACTACTGTTCTCTCTCTATTCAACAGGCCCCAGACTTCTATGCGGGTATTTGCCGCTACATTTTCGAGCGCTCAAGTTGGATGTGTGCTATTGGTTACCATACTAGTAATGACCTATTCTTTGTGCTGCTCGTACCTAGCCTCGCTGTCCCCATATCCGGTGTGTGGGCCAAAAAAAGCAAGAGATTACAACGTATAACACGTAAAAAAATATAGGGGAAGCAAAAAAGGAATTATGATTAAAATGTAAACACTTTCCACCGCCGTGGCGAGAACAAAGCGACATTTCCACGCGTGCCGGAAGTTCCGCATTTTAAGATGGCGACGCCCTCACAGAAAACCGTGCATGAAAACAAACACGTGAAAAGTGTTCGGCCATTCATGATTGTTACTTTTTTCTGCAGCTCTTTAAACGATCGCGCGCCTCGCTCTCGCAGTGCGCGCGGCGCGTTTCGCTCGGTAAAGTTTGAGTGCGTGTTAGCGGGAAAGTTTGTTTTTCTTTTGAACACCGAGTTTGTCGCTATGGCAGTGCCTCACTCTTACGGAAGGTACTGCTCTGCGAGATGGTGCAATAATCCAACGGAGAACTCGGAATACAGACAGTTCCGGTTTTCGACAGACGACAGGTAAGCCTCTAAGTTTTTGTAATTTTGGAGTCGGAAATGCAAGCATAAAAATATATACTTTGCAATCATCCCGACAGAGCAGTCAAATGAATCACGTACGCGAACCGACCGGAGTTCGAAGCTTTGGCCATGAGCAAGCTGCACGAGCGCCGGCTGTGCAGCGCGCACTTCAGGAATACAGCATTTGCGAGCCACAGGAGGATACGTTTGCGGCCGAATGCATGTCCTTTGGTTCAAGTAACCGACCCAAGACTGCAAGAGCTTGTTCCTCCAGGTGAGCTTGTCTCAGTACAATATTAGGTTATTTCATATTTGGTTTGGAGAAGCTGATCTGTTATGGTTATATTATTCAGAATTCTTATGGGGAGCTGCGACTCAACTGCCAGCCCCAGTTCTGGTAAATAATATTTCATATAAGTTTCTGCACTATAATTCTCAAGCTAGGAACGGCCTTGTTTTTATACTAATCTGCTCATATCTGTTGGCATCAATTTAGTATAAATTCATTGACTTTTTCAGTTCGCCCGTCCTCACCATCGCCAACTGCCGCTTCTTTGCAGGGGGAGGCGCAGGTGGAGCCCCACCTTGGTGAGGAACTGAGCTTGTACGTGATGCTTTTTTCTAGACATGAAAGCAATATGGAACGCGCAGCGTCCGTTTACTGGCTCTATTAGCCAACTTTTGATATTAGTAGCACCATATTCCGTTTAGTGAACTCACAAGATGCATTCGTCCCATTTTTTTCAGCTCGCCCGTCCTCACCACCACCAACTGCCGCTTCTTTGCAGGGGGAGGCGCAGGTGGAGCCCCACCTTGGTGAGAAACTGAGCTTGTACTGGACGGTTTTTTCTAGACATGAAAGCAATATGGAACGCTCAGCGTCCGTTTACTGCCTCTAGTAGGCAACTCTTGAAATTGGTAGCACCATGTGCAGCTTGAGTTGAAGCTTAATGCGAGTTCAATTTCTGAGTCATTTCCTCTTTCGAACAGATGTCACTCTAGAGACACCAATGGGAGCTGCAGCCTCATCGAGGTCCACGGCTGGCACGATGGCAACCCCAAAGAGACAAGGTGGCAGGCCGAGGAAAGAATACTCACCCCGGAAGAAACGTACATTAGATAACCTAAAAAAATCCAAAAACCGATTGCGCAAGAACCTCTTGAAGGCATCACAAACTTTACGAACTTCTTTTTCTTGATTTTTCGAATCTGACACGACCTCGAGTCATGTCAGATTCGAGGCAGATTGACATCGTGCTGTCTAAACATTTATATGAACCACTCAGCTTTGCTTTGCGATAGAACATAAGAAACTTTCGTCAGTGCTGACTTGATCAAGCCGTAGTAGCCCTCGTCAAATTTTATTGTTGAGGCCGAGCCAACTGACAGGCATTAATATATAAAAGATATAGGATAGCCTATTTGAGAGGTTCAATATCCAGGAGGTCTGCACAAGCCAAAATAAAGTCGACGCACATCATAATCTAACTTGCGGTCTGGAGACTCGACGTCGTGTTTCAATTCATGAAATCATCGTAAATAGCTTGTAAACCCTTGTAAATAGTTACTTACGCGCATTGTCTTAATGCGTATATGTTCCTAGAATAGTGATCATATAGAGATTATAGACTTTTGAATAGCTCTCTAGGTATGAGCTGTTTCTATAAACTTCGCTAATTGCGCAATCAGTATTTTGAATTGTTACCGCATTCCTGCTATTCTGAACACTGAGTAGAGATAATGCACGTTGCGAGTTTCATTTATTGACTTATGCTGTTTTTCATAGCGCTTGCTCATGTTCGTATAGTTACTAGAAGTTTGGACATATATTGATATGTATATATGCATAGTATGTCCTTCTAGACCAATTTTTTTTTGCGTGTTCATCACTTGTTTTTTTATTGTGGAACGTTTCCTATAACTAAAGAAATGAGCAGATCTGAGTGGAAAACTTGTGGAATAATAGTTCTACATTCTGTGTTACTTACCGTTCCCATCTTTCCGTTTTTCACCACTTCCTTCGTTTAATGCTCGCTCACCTAGGGCTGTTGCATACATTTATGTAGATAACATTATGTAAAGAGTTTATTTTGAGAGTGCGGCCTAACCCAGGAGTATCAAATAAAAATGCATTTAAGTCCATCACCTGGATTTCTTTCTTTGCCTCGGTGAGATCGTTCTTAATGTTCATGTGTTCAAAGATTGCATGTGCAGACAACACTCGATCGCCCCGGCGCAGCGTAGTCTGCGCCGAGGCGTTTTCGTTTTTCGGTGCCGCCGCGCTGTTGCGCGCAGTACCGAAAACCGAAAAAATCAAACGTCGGCCGCGCGTGCAGGAAAAAAAAAAAAAAGAATCGGGGAGAAGATAGCGGGAGAGAGGAGGAGGAGGAGGGTACGCGAGGGTGTTGACTAAGGTGGCGCCATCTCATGAGAGTGTTGTGCGAATTTGTCTAGCCCCAGACATAGAGTTATTATAATGTACGCTAGAGGTTCAACTGGCGCTAGTGTCTATGCGACTTCCGTGACGCAAATTGAAGCAGACAGCAACCAGTCTACTTTTGCGGTGCTCCTGTGCATTCCTATGGGAAAACGCGCGTGCATTTTGCCTCTTCGCCGAAAAATAACACGGAACACTTTGGTTATTTGGGTCGCACCGAATAGTATGTACCTTGATTAACACTGTGAAAGTGTAATTGCTTTAGTTAGCGCATTTTTCTTCCCCAGTGAACGATGTTTAACTTCGCTACATTTGAGTCCCAAACGTGTGTTCCGCAGCAGGTGTGTAAAAACAAGCGACGATTCGAAGCAAAATTACAATCGAAAGGAATATAGAGTGTGTTCAAGGCTCGCCAGCATTCCGGTGACGCTTATATATTGATAATATGCCAGTCCTGTCACTATATGAAAATGACCCCGCCGTGCATGAGCGGATAAAAACATTCAAAACGTAGAGAATAAAGTCCGTGGGCTATGGAAGGTGTCTTCGTATTGTTTTCTCTGCCGGGCAGCTTTTATCGGGCACTTGTTCTCAAAGATTTCGAGCGTGCGGGTGCTATTTTGAACGTAGAACAAGCAGCTTCGCTCAGAGCAGAAAGAATAAAGCGGTACTTACTTATTTAAAATCGGAATAGATTACGTGCCTTCAATTTATTTTGATCCTACATGCACGTGTAGTTACTGATCCAGTGTTACTGCGTAGTTCTTGCCGTCTTTCTTAATTTCCAGATGTTCTTCGTTCGTTTGGCACGTATATCCCCCATGCTGAAAAGCGCCGACGTGGTGTTCGCGCTAACAGTGTCCGACAGTGCACAAAAATACACGTACGAAGCCGTTTTAGCACCGTTTTTAATGCGATGAATTTGAAAGAAAAACGCCGTAACTGACCAATTATTTCGTCGGCCTGACTGAGAAATGTTCCAAGCTACCTAGTACGTACGAATTATTTGAAATATTTGCTCTTATGACCGAGCGCAGAGAGAAAATGCACTCACTTTTTCCCATAGAAATGCATTACCGGAAGTCAATTTTGGACTGGTTGCTGTCTGCTTCAATTTGCGTCAGCACACTAGCGCCAGTTGAACCTCTAGCGTACATTATAATAACTCTATGGCCCCAGACCTCCTTTCGCCATTTTTGCCGCAAAGCGCCGTGTCGCTAGTTTCGCTTTACCACGGTGGAAGGTACAGCTGCACTCCCCTGACAGCGCCGCCTCGCAGCGAGCGACGGAGTTAGCGCAGTTACACTCTTCTCCTGGGGAGCGACTCGAATGAGACGACGCAGAAGCCTTCGCGCGCGCGCTTCGGGATCTTGGAGGCCATGGTTCAGAGTCTAACTTCAAATCTACCCGCTAGATGGAAGCACCTTCCGGTGTTTGTATTTCCTTCTTGCCGCGAATTTTCAAACAAGGGTCCCGCTTTCATCGGAGACTAATGTTGCCAAAGTGGACCCTCATTTGAAGTCCGTCGAATCATCGAGCGTTATGCCGAATCATCTGCCTTCTCGGCAGATGATTCGACGTCGCGTCTCAGGCTTTTTCAGGCAAGCGCTATCAATCAATGAGAAAGCTTTTATATTTTAGCCAGTCTACGATCGGGCTATTTATTCGTAAGGACGTCCTAACTGATAGATATAGTAACCCCGATGAGGTCTTGTGACCACGGGATGTTCTTCGCTGGACTCATGTACAGAGCGAAAGAAAGTCAAAATAAAGATATGTCTTGCAATTTTAGAAACTCAACTAAGATAGCTTATTGAATATGGTGGAGACCACCATATTCAATAAGTGGAGCTGGAAGCTTTGCATTTGTCTATCCATACAAAAATCAAAAATTTTCCGATAGATGGCAGCACCACCCAGAATGCGCATATCTCTATCTGTTTGTAAATGCAAATGAATGGATGCTGTATGCCTTCAAATGAATATGGTTGTATTTGGCGCCACCTGTCTCGTATTTATATAAACTATACCGCATTTCTTGAGGCATTTGATAATTTTAATTTCCAGAAACGTTCCTACAGACCCGTTAATTTCGACGTTTTCTTTTCTTTGAATACGTATTTTCTTAAAAGGTTAAAACAGCGCAAAAAACAACGGACAGGGTAAAGGAGGACACAGACAGAGCGCTGTCTGTGTCCTCCTTTACCCTGTCCGTTGTTTTTTGCGCTGTTTTAACCTTTTAAGTATGTCCTACCAACTCGCCCAGGCTTCAACTTTAGCAACGTATTTTCTCGATACACAGGCCGGGCAAACTAATTTTGCATGCATTGGCCTCATTTTCCGGACAAACAAAGACTCGTTGTAAAGTCGCAGCGCAACCGAAGTGCATCTGCCGGTGCAAAGCTGGAATATCCATTGAAATCAAGGAGGATAGACGGGTAGGAGAGGGCATGACGTCCGCCGCGTAGCTTCTACAAGTCAGTACAAGTCATCCTCACTTGACGCCTCGCCTCTTTCTCATGTTCCTCCTTACCCTCCTCACTTATCAGGCAGACGTGACCACATCACGTGACCGTAGCAAGCCTTCATCTAGCCTTCTATCTGATAAAACCTACCGGGCGGAACGCGCGCAAGCCTGCAAGGAATCTTTTTACAATCAACTATACAATCAACCATCCATCTCACACGTGACATGTCACGCGCACCAATAGCCAGAGAGATCTACGGTCACGTTGGCCAAAACATCGTTTAAACTTATATGACTATGCTTCACCAATATTGCATCGTGCCCCCTCTTAGTTATAACCTCCTTGATTGAAATCTCATATTGGGATAAACCTTCTTAGACAGCTTCTTAGGTGCTTTTGTCTAGTATAGCTCATTGCTTCAGGCAAACGACTAGGAAATGGAAATATGTACAGAACATGTTTAGCGCGTTGCTTGAAAGCATGTTCATATACTGTTTACAGTGGAAATATTAGCTGCTTTGGCACACATCTGCAAGTGAATTATAAGGAAATCCAAGACTTCAATGGTATGCAAAACAAGTTTGAAGCATGTTTCGCGATTCCCGGTATTTGCGAAGCTTCATTGGCAAAGAAGATAGGCAAGCAGAAGGGGCAGAAATGAAGTCTTGATATTTTCACATAGCCAGGAATGATGGGTCAAAATGGGAATTTCCTCCCTAAATAAACGATGGGTCAATGGGCAATCGTTTCCCGGTCCAGTGTCCCTCCATTTTCGAATAGGCAATGGTCTAACTCCATGCCAGTTTCCAAATTGCATTATGACCTGCTGTAAAGTTGCCGGTTGATTGAGACGACAGAGCCACCATAATGTTGATCCGCTGCTGCTAAGGTGAGGTCTTCAGCATACTTACTGCCGATTCTGCTGTACATTACTCCAAAGGGAGCAGATTCGCCCCACTCATTGATGGGCAAACCATGAAAACAGAGGGAGCATTTGATTCCCAGAGTGGTCGCCATTCGACAAAGCGTTGCCCCCATCGCAACGAGGTTCTGGAATTTGGGTGCATTGTAGTGGGCCAATGTATACCTTGGCCATCTGAAACGGTGGCTTGCACGTGAGCAGGGGCAGATTTAGGGGGGGGGCAAAGCTCCATTAAGTCAACTTTGTTTTAATAAAATCATTAATATACACCAGCCAAAAGTTTAGTTTTTGGCGACATGGCAAATATTGGGTCAACAAAATATATCTGGACAACGTTTAGGCCGTAACTACATATCTCAGTAGACTCCCCACAAATCTGCCCCTGCACGCGAGCGATGAATGATAGGCTTTGCAGGGCCTAGAACAGTGCCCTAGCACATAAATGCCAAACTTTTGCAGGAGCACGTTTCTTATGCCTTGCAGATGCACCTAACCATAGTACTGGAAGATCGGTGTTACAGCGCCACTGGAAGGCACTGCAGCATCAATCGGTCACCTCTTGCATATTCTGTTTGAGGGCATAAGGCACCCATAGAAGGTTTGCCAGGAGAAATTTTGCTGCAGATGATGCATGCTTATCGAGAAAGGAACATGCAAATTGAATATTTCACAAACATTTTGAGTGGCCTCAACTGTGTCAAGCAGTGGCGAAGGCAGGGGTGGTTTGAAGGGGTCAAACCCCTTCCACCCCCCCTCCCCTTGAAATGTTGACATACTTCTATTTTTAGTAAAGGACAAATATTTAATGATTACTGAGTTGTTCCAGCAAGCCGGGGGTTGGGGATGGCAAAGTCCGTACCCGTGAATTGTACAGTACATCGACTACTACACGCGAAGATGGGTCATGGGAATCACAATGCCGCCTCCCCCCCCCCGGAAAGCAATTCCTGGCTACGCCACTGGCAGTCAAGGCACGATGGCATTAATCACTCATCAATGCAGTGGTGGTCATTACTTTTATTAAAAAAACAAGACGTCCGAGCTCGGTCTAAGCTAATGGGAGTGCTTTTGCAAAGCATGCCCATTTCCCAGGTCCACATGACCACTCTCCTGCAACTTGAAGGTGTGCTTGAACACACCACAATGAGGCAGGAAGCCCTTCTGACACTGCGATAGTGTACAGAACTTGCACAGCCATTACTGAAGCCGAGATGTGAATTACTCTACAAACAGCTTTGCAATTGCGCAGCTAAAAGCCACAGGGCACTAGTTTTCAGATCTTGCCGGGTGGTCATTCTTGTAGAGGAGGATGGTCTGCGACTCCCTCCAAACAACAAACACGTGATGGTCGCTGACACAGATGTTGAACTACAGCCGTGAGAGAAGAGGCATCACCGTCCATTTGTTTTGGCAAGTCAGGTGGTCGAGCTAGACACAGGCGAGCTAGCTTGCAACAAGTATAGAAAGGCGCACTGCTGCTGCTATTGTTGTCGCCAATGCAGACACGTCACGATCACTTCACAGGAGCAGCAAGCATTCAACACAGTGAAAAGACATTGAAAGGCATGTTGCTGCTGCTCTTTTCACTAACACTGACACCGCACAGGAGCACCAAACTTTCAATGCTGTGACCAAGAGTTCAAATGTACACCACTACTGCTGGTTGTCAATGCTGACACTTCACAAGATCGTGCAGCTTTAACACACTGTAAGAAGGTGCTCAAAGGCACACTGCTACTGCCGTTGTCATCAGCGCTGGCACCCCACAGTCACTTCACAGGAGCACACAGTCTTCAACACCACGAAAAGGACCTTGTTGCAGGGTTCACAGCACACCACATCCACACAACTCTGCTGACCAAGGAGGTATGGCTTGCTACACCACAGGTCATAAAGATTAACCCCCAGAACAGCTTCGAGGACATCTCTCCAGTTGGAATGCACCCTTGGAAACAGCACACCAGGATCCTGTTCGGAAGGAGCAAATAGCACAGAAATATGAGACTTCATCGTGCACATTGCTCGCGACTAGTGATGGGACAAATCTTTATCGAATGTCAAGCGACTCGGAAAAGTTCGGAAAAATTCGGAGTGTTGCCATGGTTGCCAGATCACGTTGATTTAAACTTTTCGTGATATTAAATTAATTAAATTATACGAAGTGCACAAAATAATATTGTAATATATTATCATAGTAATAAATAAAATGTTCCGCTTTGTTTATATTATTTTAAATGTTTGTTGAGAACGGTAGCCAGACATTGCGGGAAAATTGGTTTCGGTTCCGGATTACACGGGAAACAATCTGAAACTCCTTGTGCCATACTATTAGTCTCCTGTACTGCATGTACTGCATTTGTATGTTTCTAATTAATGATATCCGACTTAGTTAGTGTTTGTTTCCGAACAATAAAGTTGTGTTGGACACCCGTGTGTTGCGTTTCTTTTTCATCAAATAAAGTTCACGTACACAAAACTTGCTGCCGAGAACGAAGAAACGACAATGTGACGTTTTCTTTGCCACCGGTGCCGGTAGGCGGTCGAGTTGTGACAAGTAACGTTCATCTCACTCTCGCGCCTTACAGGTACAAACATACGCAGCTCTAGAGAACGAAACGAATCATTTCCTTGCCTGAATATATTTAATGTGCGTTGCGCCACATTATGTACAGGGTGTCACAAAAATATTTAGAGGGTTTTTTTTCACCGCAAAAATAAACTAGGCATCGCCGAACGCTCATTCTCCGCCCAAAGGTAGTGCCAGAGGTCACAACCAGATGCCAAAGTTGCAGCCTGATCCGATACCTCATTCAAATGTTATGTGATTTTCTGAAAATTTTAATGGGAAAATGGAGCCCATTTTTTGCCCGTTTTCAGTTTCTGGTGCCATAGAGCCCCATTTATTTAAAAACTCCGCCGGCCACCATTTTCCCATTGAAATTTTCAGAAAATTCTTATAACTTTTGATTAAGGTATCGGATCAGGCTGAAAGTTTGGCATCTGATTTTGACCTCCAGCGCTACCTTTGGGCGGAGAATGAACGTTCGGCGATGCCTAGTTTATTTTCGCAGTAAAAAAAACCTGTAAATATTGTCACGAATCACAAATGATGAGGCCGAGAGTAACCAAAAGAACTAAACGTTTAATAAGGGCGAACTTGTGCCCAAAAATAAAAAAAGAAGAAACAGAAGCAGAGCGTCGCCGGGCGTCGAAATCGGCGAAAGAGCAGAGTCGAACGCTGGGGCGAAAACTGACTCGGCTTGCCAGGCGGAGCCTCTTTCGTACACGCGTGGACTTCCGGGACATTCGGCGTAGCAGGTTCGGTTCGTAGAACATTCTAACCTCGAATTAGCAAGGCGGCTCTCGAATTTGCTAGAACATCACATTACAGCGTCAACAAAAATGTGTAGGCGCGGCCAGGAATCGAACCCTGGCCTTCTGCGTGGAAGACAAGCGCGATAACCGTTATGTCACGGGCGCGCTGCCTACTTGGTCAGCACGCCCGCGGCAATATATATATATTTTGTGACACCCTGCATAATACTTAGCATTTCGCCATATTCTATTGATCACCGCGAAACCGCACAGAAACCGAGACCGTGCATTGGTTAGGCCTACGACAACCACACCGATCAGCTCAGCTGGACCTGTGTGCGTGCCAGGGTTTAGATGATAGTACAGTACCAGGGTGCAAGATGGACAGGTGGGGAAACGGCCCATAGAGGCCTACCGCAGCGCCGTGACCGGATTGTGTATCTCGTCTCGTCTTGCGGGTACCCTCGATTTGTGACAGATGGCGCTGCGGCGAGAAGAAAAAAAATCTCCGTTCAGTTTAGCCGGTCGCCCCACTTGGTCGGCCACCCGGAGTGAGAGTTCGCGGTGCTCCACATAGATGGCGCCACAGGAAAAGAGAAACCCGGGGGGTACACACCGGGTCAGCTTCATTCGGCTCTCGTTTCCCCACCTGTCTATCTTACACCTGTACACGAGCGCGTGACACTGTTAGCGCGAACAGCGATCGCCGCTCTTTCCAGTTTTTCTTTTGAAACCAAGGGATGTCATCCAACTCATTATTTCTACGGAAAGAGCTCATTTAGTTCTATAACGTATGCGATAAAATTTCGTCGCTCGCCAATATTATTTAGAAGTAAAATGCGAAAGCGCGCCGGATGTCGTGTTCGTCTTGCTAACAGTGTCGCGATGTGTACATACCTATATGTTGAAGTAAACAAGACGAAATCTTAATACTATATAATAACAATACCTCTAAAAAAAACACTGCATTTGCGAGGTTTATTGTTCACGCTGCAGTCTGCAACCAGTCGCTCATTTGGCTCTCGTTTCCCCACCTGTCTATCTTACACCCTGTACAGTACATACCATATGTTGAAGTAAACAAGACGAAATCTTAACTACTATATAATAACAATACCTAAAAAAAAAAACACTGCATTTGCGAGGTTTACATTGTTCACGCTGCCGTCTGCAACCAGTC
>JAZHYW010019022.1:0-22946 GCA_037355805.1 Ixodes ricinus | reverse complement strand
ACTTTACGATTTCAGTTACGTATTGCTATGTTACCACACTAATGGCGTTGTTGTAGGTATGCCGGGAAAAGCAGTGGCGCTAGACAGCGAGTGCAATAAATGTCTAGATTTTAAAACATTACATCGTGACTCAGATAGGCATATGCTTTGTAAAGTCTTAGGAGCACCCCTAGAACATTTGTTTCAAAATTTACCAAAATAAATGCATTTGATCAAGTTGGTCTGCCTTGTTTAACAGTATTCCTAAAACATACTTGCAGATGGAGTTATGATGCCACATTAATTCGAAATATTTAGCCAATTGTGTTAAAGCATTCTGTTCAAAGCTGTTTAGTATACGGAAATATAGAAATAGGTCAATAGTTACCCAACTAATTTTAACCCTTTTTGAGCAGCACAAACACCTTGGCTACTTGTGCTTTTTTGAGAAACACAGACTATTCTAAAAATATATTAAATATACGCTATTAAAATATACGTTATTAAAATATACGTTAACACATGAGCAATTACTTTAGCAACGTGCCTAATTGTGCAAATTGGATTTCCATATGTACCAAACCTACAGGTATTTTAGGTGCATAATAATATTAGTATTTCTTAAATAAAAATTGGTTATAAAATATATTTTCCAATATATACGCACATATTAATATAAAAAATATAAATATATTTGCCAAATTTCTACCTGTTAAACTTACAACACCATCTTCAAAGTCTCAATGTTATTCGATACACGAGTGCCATTTAACCTTAGCACCGAGATGTTTCTATATTATGTCATTGCGATCATTTCTCGGCAGTGTAAAAATAGTACATTTTGTTTGGCATTCCTTAGCTCCTTGGTTAAGTTGTTGCAGTAAGACTTAAATTCCTTGAGAATATCAGGATCGAGCGTCTTAACGAAACTTTGATACAGTGATTTTTTACCGTTTTTGTTTACCACACATTAAGTTATCTATGGTTTACAAAACTTTTTTAACTATTATTCTGATCAGTTTAAATTAAAAGTGATGTTTAAGCGGCTTGCATAAAGTTTTCTACAATAAGTTAGAGGCATCATAAACTGATTTGTGAATAAGCATCTGATCGCAGACCATCGCTGCAATGTCCCGTTTAAATTCATCCACTCGATATTTGTTCTGTATATCAGAAAACCGGAGGTTGGTGTTTCAATAGCGTTAGGAATATATTAAGCTTAACACAAGAAATTGGAAGATCCACTGTTTGCTCGATATGTATTAAAATTAGATATTAACAAAATCTTGAATAGTTATGGAATATAAGGTAATACTTCTCGGATGCAAAATCGCGCTGGCATATTCTGTCAATGCTAACAGGCAGCATAATTTTCATTTTTAAAGCGCTGTCACAATACATACCCAGGCAGCACACCATTGTTGGACCCCCGTTGGACCAATGTTGGCAAAAAATGGTTCCAATATTGGTCTGACGTTGGCATTTTCGAAAACGCCACCCGATCCAATGGTGGTCCAACATTGGTGCCAATGTTGGACCACTGGTTTGCCAACTGTTCTAGCCCACGTTGGACCAACGTGGTTTGCGCTTTTTTATCCAATATTGGCATAGAGGTTTCACCGTTGGCTGAACCAACATTGGCATCCAGCGCCTTACACACTGGCTCTTCCAACATTGGCTTAAATATTGGCTATTCCAATATTGGCATCCAGTTTAATACACTGGCAATTTTTTGCATCCATTGTCTATGACATTATTGGATGCCAGTTTTCAGTCAGCGTTACTAACCAGTGTCACAAAAACAGTGCAGAGAACCAAGCAAGTCTCATTGCCCTTTTTCCTCAAGCACTGTTTTCTTTCTGATACTAAAATCTAATAAATGCAGCAATTTTACCACATTTGGACACTTTAGAAATCAATAAAGCATGCAAATGAATTGTTCATAACGTTTGACAGTTCATAATTTATTTAAATCGAATAAAAATATATTACAAAAATTGTGCAACCAGGGGGGCCTAGAGCAGACTCGGCGGCACGCTCCGGTAGATGGACAGGCGCAGAGTGCTGGGTGAAGAGCTCGGCAAAGGGCTGGGCAAAGGGATTCCACGCAGGGGCCTGGCCACAGGATTCTGAAAAGAGACAGAAGCGGGGGTTCGGATTCAGGTGGAGGGTTTTAGAGGCTCTCAGTTCTCTCTAACGCTTGTCAATAATGAAAATCAAAATGAAACTTAGCTTCATTATTATTCGCCGCCCTTTAATTAACCATTCGATTAATCGGCTCAGTTGCTCCGCAAGTATAAAATCTCGGAAAGGCCTACCGACTTTTTTATGTTTACTTTTCCATATTATAAACTTTCTATTCCAGTGAATTATTTTTCGTTATTTTGTATGTAAAAAACTGAGTACTGCCTTCTAAAATAAATAGATGCGCAGGTAAGACACCGGGGCCGGCTTGCTGGTATCAGTGTCTCAGCTTCGACTAGGGTGAAGGAAAGCACTGTAAAGAATGGGACGCGTGAGCGTCTTGAGTCGATGTTTGAGTCCCGTTCAGCTCGTACGCTGGCTTTGACAGTGCTTTCTTTCCACCGTCTCAGCTGAGACGCTGTTTCTAGAAAGACGGCCCAGGCGTCTACTATTGTTTTGTTCGTCCGACTGGTCCTTACTCAGAGCTCGATCGATCTAGATTAAAATATTTATAGTGGTTTTAAAAATTAATCGAATAGTACGAAGGTTATTTTATAAATTGCTTAACTCTACTCTTGCAACATCATGGCGTCCCTCAACCTTTCATCCAGCTTTAAGAAGTCTTAAGAATTACAACCTCGCCATTTAAGTTCACACCAATATTTCTACGTTGATTTGAAAAAAAACGCTTTTAAGATTTTTGCGAGTATTTGCGGAACGAAAATATGTAGTTATTGTTGTACCCATATTGCCTCCATAATATTTACAATTTATAAATGCAACCGCTGGCCTCTCTTTTCAGCTCACCAGTGTCAAACGCACTACTAAATTAACAATTCAATAAATACCCCGGTTTACGTAACAACATGACAGCTGAACAGAAATTGGTGATTGAATCAATCAAGAGTTTAAAATAAATCGCGCAGATAAAATAGCTTGTCGTGTAGAGACAATTACAAGCAAGTACACTCGCAGAGCGCGGTGACATAACTGACACTCCACTCGCACCCAACAAGCCAAACCTTGGCAAATAAGGACTACACAATGCTCTGTGGTATTCGGCTTGGAAATACCGGGAGGACTTTTTACTACAGCACACATCTACCGCTAAGAAGACAGCCATATTTTAACAAAAAATAAATAAATAAATATGACTTCGAACACAAAAATAACCGATCAGAACGTCTCTCACGGTCTATTAGAATAAAAAAGCACTTGCAAATAGCGCTGTACAGGGCCTTTCGGGCCGATCGCTCTGGATTACACGTTGAACTCGTCGGAGATTCCTGGCACAGAGTTCGACACGGTTCAAACTCATCGGATAGGGACAAAACGTACATTGCGTAAGCAAGAATACCTATCCCCAATGGTCAGGAGAAGTTTTCCTTGTCACTCACATGGAAGAGAAGGCGGTCTGTTGTGTGTTCGGTCCGTCGAAGCTAGTGGTCACATGTATGCCCACAACAAAGGAAGATCACCGGTTTGTAGGCGCTGCCGAAAGAATATCCATGGTCTTGGCAATCCGCATGTTGAAGATCGCACTTGGCACTAAGACGAAATGCGCTGCTGGTGATCAGAACTCTAGAACTAGATTTGCCACATTTACCACAGAAGCGAAATCTACAGCAGGCCCGCAGGCCGCATCGCACGCGAAACTAGGTCCGGTCTTCGCAGGCATTCCGGGTTTGTAAACGCGCTAATGCGTCATCCGTCAAACCACGTGATCACGCTTCTGCCGTTACCCGCGCACAGAGAGCGGATTCAAGCGATAAAAAGTATACGGCTCATTGGTCCGGCGAGTACGCACCGTCTTCCACGCCTTCAGCTTAGGAGAGGGAGAAAATGAGAGAAGGAGTAGAAAGAAAGCAGCCCAGAACGGGGGGTGCGCTTACAAAGGCTAATCTTCAGGCCCATCTCAACAATGAACCCAACCGGAGGATTACGTCACTTGTACCAAGGTAGATAGTGCAGTGGATGTTATGCGTGGCCTTGGGCTTTTAGTCAGGTTCCGTGCTCTGCCTTATCACGAGCTTCGAGACTGTAGTCACGTGACCCTAACCGGAGACAGAATTGGCCTAAAACACGCATAGCGTCTAGCCTGCCGCCAATTAGCCCCGAGAAGTTCTGCGGCGCCCCTTACGGCGAACCGGGGTGACGTCATGGCGAGGAGAGAATTTTTCCCCGACTCGGCCCCGCTCGCCCTGATGGAGGCTGTGACGACGCTAGCTGTCGCCGCGTTCGCTTTCTATTGAATTTTCTTTTGGCGTGAGCTGTAAGAAGTGTAAATTTTCTTATGTGGCTTTATTGAGGTATTGCCTGTAACTGCAGGCGAAACTTCAACCAACATTTTAAGCATGGTTGACAGGGCAGGCGACGCATGTATCACAGCTGGTATGCGAAAATAGAGAAATATGGCCACAATTAGAGGAACATCACTACCGATTTACATCTCACACAACAAATGCCGCTGATGGTTTTAATGATTCGGCAGCTTACGTATACTATTTGTTTTTGTATCTCTGTTTTTAAACAAGATCACCGAAGCAGAAAAGCTGCATGCTGCTCGAGCAACACGCTAAATACAGTCTGGGCCATGGGAGAGAATCACAAGTAAGACAGCCCAAGTGCAGGGGCAAAGTAAAAAACAAGGAACGTTTCATATATACATTGCTCTCATTTGACCTTTGCTGGATTCGGATAATATTTCAATGGACTACACTTGTGGTATCTGTGGACTTGTTTATATCAACCTCAAGTAATGTATAACAAACGTAAGCGAAGGTGTCTAGATCGTTATTAGTCCCTTAAGCCCTAAAATTTAGATTTGCTTAAATCGAATTGTCCTGAAGCTGAAATACCAGAAGTTTTTCGCACGCAGACTGTAACCCTTCACAGGTTCCATATTTTCTGCTACTAGTGCTGCATCTACCACTGGACAGACGTTCGAATGCTTGCTTTTACTTCCTGTTTTCCTCTGTTGTGAGAGAGCCCAGCTGTAGGGAGTTTGGAGGCTGAGGAAGCTTTTGGGGACCTGCCGCAGTGTCTCTTTTAATTGGAAATAAATGACAATTCAAGCTAAACGGTGTATTTTCCGAATACCCAAGGCTGGAATAAAGAGTGTCAGGAAAAAGTATAAAGATTACAAATTACGGTACTATTGCTGTGCATATTTTGGGCAGTTCAATATACAGGCAACTGGGGGCAATTCGGCCGTTTTTGCTGCTACCATACAAACTAATTTCCAGTAAGTATGCATCTTCTAAAAAATATGCCTGCATAGGTGTATAAACTATATAATTATTTCACGAAGAAGCTAGATTTATGTGAGACAACCCTGTTCCACGAGCACTTCAAAGATCATCAGACGCAGCGCGTTTAAAACATCTGCGAATCAGCGCATGCAGAGTGGCAGCGCAGAGTCGGGGTCGCGAGCTAATTTGACGACCACCGAAAGGCCTATGATATAAATGCCGCTTCAAATGCCTTGGAAGCGGGATGTAATATAGTCCTAAATCATGAACATGCAAGGAACAGAATTCCAGCGTCTGAAACACTTGCGGCACCGCTTCACCGACCCCTCGCAAAATTGCCTTCTGTCGTGTGGGGACGGGAAGGTTCATCGGCGGAATCGCCTCCGCCGATAGCTTTCGGGATTTATAACCCAATTTTAAAGGCAAAAGGGACAAGCAGGCTCATAAAATGTACGGAAGCACGTCTATATCGGCCTAACTCAACGTTTTGTACACCGGGAAAACGAGGCCCATGCTCCTCGAAGAGCTTGCGGCACACAACGCCAAACCAGGAAACCGGTGCTGGGAAGCGAGCCGATGCGAGATCGCGGAGCGGAGTCCTCTTCCTGACGTCACGGAACACCTCACCCAATCAGGGCGCGGCGACCGCAGCGACGCTTGTGCTCGCTCTCGGGGCTAATACCGATTGAACAGGACAGCTCTCTGAAGGCCAGATTTGGAATTTTTAAAGAAGCTTTCCAGCCCAAAAGTGATTCTAAACGGGGCAAGTTTGAAGACAATGTTTTACGTCGTATAACTCACATTAAAATTTAAAATGAACAGCTAAGCGTGACTATTTTTTTGCGCACGATGTCCACAAATATATATATATATATATATATATATATATATATATATATATATATATATATATATATATATATATATATATATATATATCCTCCTGGTTCGTTTTCTACCGTCACCCTGCATATCTCTCTCTCTCTCTCTCTCTCTCTCTCTCTATATATATATATATATATATGAGTGGTTTCATCTCAAATCGTGCAGGCCAAAAGGGTCGAATTTTAATTTCGTTGAAAAAAATATATGTTATGGCGTCGTCTCTAAAAACGAAGTAGCCACAAACGGCAAGTTCGTGGGATTTTTGTTCTCGACTTACGAATTTTAAAATAGGCCGCGGCGGTAAGCAGTGTTTTTCACATACGTCGTGGGTCGGATGTTTCGCTCGATCTCCCGTCGTGGATTTTCAGTCCACAATATATTAACTTTTTTCAAGCACTCTGTGGGCACAGATAAAGGGCTCTAGTACCATGAAATAATTTTAGGCGTTTTGCTTTTTTTCTGTAAAAATGTCCAAAACGCTCCTCGGTCAATTGTTGACGAACTTTGACAATTAAACACTGGCGATCTACTTGGGTTACATCAATATTTTTTATGTCTATGGAGAGCCCAGAACATGCTATTTATAGATATTATAAAATAATTCACCTGTATGTAAATAGCTTTTGCGGGACGTTTACGTTAATGTTATGCGAAAACCAAAAAGTGCCAATTTTAAAATCGATTTTCTCAAAAAATCCATTTTTCATTTTTTTTTATTTTTTGTTATAATGTAGATATGATAGTTGTCTACTCGAAAAGCAAGTCGAGAAAGTGTATATTTTGTTTGTATGTTCTATATTTAAGCCTCAATATCGGAAAAAAAGACGTCTTCGTTTTGCAAGACCTAAGTCAGACAAAAAAAAACGTGCGCTTCTATGAATTGTAAAAAAGTTTTCTTGAATTTTTTTGCGTTTTGTAATCAATTATAAACGCATTTTGTGGTATTGAATAGTGTTTTATGTATTGAAAAGAGCGGGAAACCACGAGAAACATTTCTAATCAAATCAGCAGGCCTAGTAGACCTTCAATATCGAAGAGGCACAGACGTTGTATTTTTTCGATTGATAAAACTTTCACTGTAAACTAGCATGACTAGCTATTAGCTGTCATATTACGAAGACATGAAAAGTCACCACGTCATTGATCTATTATATACAGTTCTTTCCGAAACCAAACGCTAGGGTTTGTTCACCGCACATCGCACAGATCACCAGGGAATGGCCTTTCACTTCCGTAATACACAAAAGTGATGACACAGAAACGATCCGAAACACATGGAGAGATTGTCACGGAGAAGGGTAGTGAATAAAAATAAATAAATAAGAATAAAAGTACACAACTCCGATCTTAACGAAAATTGCGGTAAAAAATAAAAGATTTAGGTTCGAGCCGTGGCAAGGCGATAGGTCCACGCCTGGTGGAGAGTCAGACAAAAAAGTCAACGACACGTAAAGGAAAAAAAAAAGTTAATTAAGACAGAAAAACTCAGCCGCACACGGCAAGAACAAAAACCAACTCCTCCTGGCATTCCCCAAACGGGACACAACCAAATGCGTGCGAACACGCTCTCTACAGCACCGTCAGGCCGCTACGCCATGAAGAAATAAACCCAACTAGTAAACAATGCTAACAAACAGTTAGTAACGAAACATAACAAAAAAGTTCAGCAGGACCGCACCCGAGAAACAAAGTTCAGCGGGGCGAAGAAACACAAAGGAAATAAAATTTTAAAAAAGTCTTCACTGACCGACGCCGAGTCCAGTCCCATGACACTGAAGCCTGGCAGAATGATGGCGTCCAGATGATGCTCGAATCTATCTTCACTCTGTTCCGCACATCCGTCGGGGCTGTGCGGAACAAAGTGAAGAATTGTTTCGAGCAGCGGTGCGCGAGAATGTAACCGAGACGTAACATGCCTCGAGCTTCATATCGGGAGAGGAGCTTTCAGTAGTTACTGCATGCAGTTACTGAAACTTCTTCTTTAACCCTTCCCTTTAAAAAAAGAAACACGTCAGCCGGCGCTAACTTTTTATCTCGGGAGAAGACCACTCTTCACAAACGGTTATAGTTGCCAAGGAGGCTGACTTGACCCAACTAGTCTCCGGGCAGAATAGACACAAGTATATTTACCAACACGCTCGTTTTTGATGCTAGTCTCCGGCCTTTGCTGTTTTCAAAAAAAAATAACCCTTCGGTGCTATCGGATTTCCGCGGAGGGAGATAGAGTACATAAAATTGAAAAAATAAAACACGGAGGACAAGCACATGACAACCACTTTGCAGAGCACGGCCATTTCTAGGATAGGGCTTTCGAAGCTTGGGCAAATACGCGATATCGTTTCACGCGTGCACGGATGGCTGGTTTCAAAATTCTCCCACATCCGTAACGAAACCGGCCCATCTTCCTGTGCGTGCGCGATTTTCGTCCCGCGCCGCCGCCGGTTTTAGCTCGCACGCGGCGTTGTTTTGGCAGGCAGAACTGTTGTTGACCGTCGATATTGTAAGGCCATGGTGTTCTAATCCTCTCGGGCAACAGTTACTTTGCTTTCCCTTCTGCAATACTCTGACTGACTGACTACTCCTGGGTGGCCGTCACTTGTTCGCCGCGTCAACGACACATTCGTACCATTTCACTCCTCGTGACACAGGGTGCGCTGCTCGCTTTACTGTCACGGGCCGTCCTATCTAACACAACGAGCGCGAAAGGTCGCGGTCATCTGCTGGTTCCGAAAGGGCGGGACGTTCATATAGGCCAATGAAGGCCCCGAATCAATACGACGTCTGCCGATTTCTATACATTAAAATTTACGACGCCTGCTGGTCTGTTAAGAAGTGTTGCTTTCTCTTTGAACTGCTCCAATGTAGCTTGCCGCCTATAATAAAGTTTAAATGATCAATAAATATAACAGGATGGAACTACTGTATTTCATTTTTATGTGGGTGCGTTGAAAAAAGTCAAAAATATTTCCAAGTTTGTGAAGACGCGCAATTCGCAAGTCCGTTTCAAGCCGTAAAAACACGTTTTTGTACGATATTGATGCTTAAATATAAATCATACAAACAAAATATACACTTTCTCAACTTGTTTTTCGAGTAGACAACTATCATATCTACATTTTAACAAAATAAAAAAAAATAAAAATGTTTTTTGAGAAAATCGATTTTAAAATTGGTACTTTTTAGTTTTCGCATAACATTAACGTAAACGTCCCGCAAAGGCTATTTAATACAGGTAAATCATTTTATAATATCTATAAAGAGCGTGTTTTGGGCTCTCCATAGACATAAAAAATATTGATGTAACCCAAGTAGATCGCCAGTATTTAATTGTCAAAGTTCGTCAACAATTGACCGAGGGGGCGTATTTGACATTTTTACAGAAAAAAAGCGAAACGCCTAAAATTATTTCATGGTATTAGAGCCTTTTACCTGTGCCCACAGAGTGCTTGAAAAAAGTTAATATATTGTGGACTGAAAATCCACGACGGGAGATCGAGCGAAACATCCGACCCACGACGGATGTGAAAAACACTGCTTTCCGCCGCGGCCTCTTTTAAAATTCGTAAGTCGAGAACAAAAAATCCGACGGACTTGCCGTTTGTGGCTACTGCGTTTTTAGAGACGACGCCATAACATATATTTTTTTCAGCGAAATTAAAAATTCGACCCTTTTTGCCTGCACGATTTGAGATGAAACCACCCATATATATATATACAGGGTGAAACAAGGAGACGGCAGGCTCTTTAAATCAACCGGAAAATTCGGTTTCTTAACCTATCGCGCTACGACTTTGTGCAGCGTTGCCCACAGATGGTGCATTTTTTTTGTAAAATTTGCAAAGAGCGAATTTACCTGAGGAAGAGGTAAAGAAAGAAAAAGGCTTAGCTCCTATGGAAACGCAGCGATGCCACCGGTCTGCAAACAACACGGCGCCGTTTCGCACGGGAGACAAGAGATGGCGCAAGCGGTCGCGACGCCAACTGCCGCCAACGAACCAGCAGACGACGCCGAGGGCCGACATCTTTTAGCAGACAAGGAACTGCAGTTCCTTGTTGTTACCGCGCCTGTTTTTGTTTCTGCGACTATCGCCGCCTGCGGAACGCGAGCCGCTTTTGAGTCGAAAGGATCGTCTGCTAAAGTGCCGGCTCTCGGCGCCGTATGCTCGTTCGTTGGTGGCGTTCGTTGCGCCATCTCTTGTCTCCCGTGCGAAACGGCGACGTGTTGTTTGAAGACCGGTGGCGTCGCTGCGTTTCCATAGGAGCTAAGCCTTTTTCTGCCTTTACTTTTTCCTCAAGTAAGTTCGTTCTTTGCGAATTTTACAAAAAAAAATGCACCATCTGTAGGCAACGCTGCACAAAGTCGTAGCGCGATAGGTTAAGAAACCGAATTTTCCGGTCGATTTAAAGAGCCTGCCGTCTCCTTGTTTCACCCTGTATATATATATATATATATATATATATATATATATATATATATATATATATATATATATATATATATATATATATATATATATATATATATATTTAAAATTATTTGTACACTGTTAGGTTCGCGTTTTTAAACTTCAAATTTTTTTTACGAAAGAGTTACACATAAAAGACACCACGGACAGCACATCGTTCGACTTTCAACACACGATGAATCGGTTGCGATGCTGCGCGAACAATTTCGGAAAGATGCTGCGTAGGATACGCCGGGCGCAACGGCTTCGCAACCGTTCGAAGGGCAAAGGATTCGCGACGACAAAGTAGCGTCTTCCAACTTCAGTAAGCTAACGGGGCTCGAGAGTACCTCGCTAACATTTCCGCAGAGCGAGCGCGGCCGGCCAGATGGAGGCGCAGTATGCTCTCGCGTCGCGATTGCTACGTCGTTGTTCTGCCTACACTGATGACATGTGCACTGGCAGTCGAAGCAGCCCTCTCGAGACTTCATTCGAGTCCAATAGACGACTTTCTAGCGCGATAGACTCTCGTAAAACTGAGAGTAGAAGTCACTTCGGTTGGCGGCGTAAGCGGCGGCTTTATGTTTGTCGACACCTGCGTCGTCAATGACAAATATGCACAGAAACATTAAATATAAAAAATAGAGCACGCAGAAAGAAATACAAACATGGCAGGGGCACGGACAAAGTAGAAGACGTTAACGCTACGTAATGCATATACATACAAAATACACTAGAAAAGACAAAAATAATTAAATCTAAAAAACGGAATTAAGTTTTCAACGCCGAGGTAAGGCAATGCGAAAGAAGAGCAGCCGGCAAACAAACTGCAATAGTCCTATAGGCAGCTAAGGACGTATTTGTGATCGCGGTTATAAAGCACCGGCGACGTACGCCCCATGAAGTTGGCTAAATAAAATTCTCGCTCCGAGCGAGCGCGTGAATGACTCTTTTCCACTTTCCTACCTCTGCAATGCAAAAAAAAAAGGGTCGCGGGTTTATAGCCTAGGCGACACAAATATCGATAAGCCATTGGCTATGGCAGTGCAATATTGACCAGCCTATACCATGACATCACCAATATTGGAAAACTCTTGGCTTTGACAGTTTAATATTCACCAGCTTAAGCCAGCGTATATTCAATATCGGAAAGCCATTGGCTCTGACAGTCCAATATTGTACAGGTTATGCCGGCGATATCCAATATTGGAAAGCTATTGGCTTTGACAGTCCAATATTGGACAGCTTATGCCGGCGTAAAGCCAATATCAGAAAGCCAGTGGCTCCGACAGTCCAATATTGGACAGCTTACGCCGGCGTATTTCCAATATTGGAAAGCTATTGGCTTTGACAGTCCAATGTTGACCAGCCTATGCCAACGTAATACCAATATTGGAAATCTATTGGCTTTGATAGTCCATTATTGTCCAATGTGATTTCAATATTTGGAAACATATGGCTCACTGGGCTATTGTTGGGCCATTCTTTGCCACATCAAATCCAATGTTGGCCCAATACGGTGTGCTGCCTGGTACACCCTCGGCTACTGCCTTTTATCGCCCTTAAATCTAATAATACACCCTCATGATTTTACCGAAAGGGTGCTGTTTCGTGTTACACCCCAGGCAGCACACCATCTTGGGCCAACATTGGATTTGATGTGGCAAAGAATGGCCCAACAATGGCCCGATGAGCCATTTGTTTTCCAATATTGGAGTCACATTGGACAATAATGGACTATCAAAGCCAATAGTTTTCCAATATTGGTAATACGTTGGCATAGGCTGGTCAACATTGGACTGTCAAAGCCAATAGCTTTCCAATATTGGAAATACGCCGGCATAAGCTGTCGAATATTGGACTGTCGGAGCCACTGGCTTTCTGATATTGGCTTTACGCCGGCATAAGCTGTCCAATATTGGACTGTCAAAGCCAATAGCTTTCCAATATTGGATATCGCCGGCATAACCTGTACAATATTGGACTGTCAGAGCCAATGGCTTTCCGATATTGAATATACGCTGGCTTAAGCTGGTGAATATTAAACTGTCAAAGCCAAGAGTTTTCCAATATTGGTGATGTCATGGTATAGGCTGGTCAATATTGCACTGCCATAGCCAATGGCTTATCGATATTTGTGTCGCCTAAGCTATAAACCCGCGACCCTTTTTTTTTTTTGCATTGCAGAGGTAGGAAAGTGGAAAAGAGTCATTCACGCGCTCGCTCGGAGCGAGAATTTTATTTAGCCAACTTCATGGGGCGTACGTCGCCGGTGCTTTATAACCGCGATCACAAATACGTCCTTAGCTGCCTATAGGATTATTGCAGTTTGTTTGCCGGCTGCTCTTCTTTCGCATTGCCTTACCTCGGCGTTGAAAACTTAATTCCGTTTTTTAGATTTAATTATTTTTGTCTTTTCTAGTGTATTTTGTATGCATATGCATTACGTAGCGTTAACGTCTTCTACTTTGTCCGTGCCCCTGCCATGTTTGTATTTCTTTCTGCGTGCTCTATTTTTTATATTTAATGTTTCTGTGCATATTTGTCATTGACGACGCAGGTGTCGACAAACATAAAGCCGCCGCTTACGCCGCCAACCGAAGTGACTTCTACTCTCAGTTTTACGAGAGTCTATCGCGCTAGAAAGTCGTCTATTGGACTCGAATGAAGTCTCGAGAGGGCTGCTTCGACTGCCAGTGCACATGTCATCAGTGTAGGCAGAAGAACGACGTAGCAATCGCGACGCGAGAGCATACTGCGCCTCCATCTGGCCGGCCGCGCTCGCTCTGCGGAAATGTTAGCGAGGTACTCTCGAGCCCCGTTAGCTTACTGAAGTTGGAAGACGCTACTTTGTCGTCGCGAATCCTTTGCCCTTCGAACGGTTGCGAAGCCGTTGCGCCCGGCGTATCCTACGCAGCATCTTTCCGAAATTGTTCGTGCAGCATCGCAACCGATTCATCGTGTGTTGAAAGTCGAACGATGTGCTGTCCGTGGTGTCTTTTATGTGTAACTCTTTCGTAAAAAAATTTGAAGTTTAAAAACGCGAACCTAACAGTGTACAAATAATTTTAAATTTATTGATAAAAATAATATATATATATATATATATATATATATATATATATATATATATATATATATATATATATATATATATATATATATATATATATTTAGTTATTTGTGGACATCGTGCGTTATATGGCTGTGCGGCTGAAGTTTCGCCGCGCATACGCAGCGCCACTCCTGCCCCTGGCGAGGCGCGCCGATACTTGTTAGAAGTACGAGGAGCAGACGACGCGGGAGGCTGGTGCGCTTGTCGGGCTGGCCTCGCGCTTCGTAAAGTAATGTACCGAATGCAAAAGATACCCAAATGCCACAGCATCGTATTTAACAGAAAGGTATCTGTCTCCCGGAAAGTTTTGTTTGGTTCCTGGGAGATGATTCAAGAAAGATCGCCAGAAGCATGAATCGCCAACTGTGCGGAGGACAGGTTTAATTATTGTTTCTCTATCTTGTCGCGTGATTCAGTAATGCAGCTACGCTTGCTTGTCACATTAATAGGGACTTTTCGTAGGTCACACGCGAGAGCATGCAGGGGTTTTGCGTTGCTTGGGGGCGGTATGAGCTGGCGCCCGTGGGGCCTGCAATCCGACACTGACGTTCTACGATAAGTCCCTAATGTAATAGCTACGATGGTTCCCCATGGCTGTCTACAAACGAAACCCGAATATGCAGTTACCATTTTTTTTATATAAAAGACTTTAAATTTGAGAATTAAGCTCACTTTGCTTACCCGCCCATTTTGTTCCCCGATGTTAACAAGAGAAAGCGGGTAAGCGGCAACAGACTTGGGGAAAAATTAGGCAGATAATCGCTAGCCCCTATTGCGTACTGACTTGAACGCATAATTCTTTTTATTTGATTTTTTATTGAAAAATTGAAAAGAAATTGACGGCTGTATTGTAGTTTTTCTATATAATATTAAAATGATGTAGTTAGCCCACAACAGGCATAATTACTTTCTAAGGGCGTCACAAAATTAGACACTAGAACATCCCTGGGTCGACCAATTTGAGCGTGTTGGCGATGTTAGATGTTCCTAATGTAATAGCTAGGATGGTTCCCCGTGGGTGTCGACAAAATAAACCCGATTATGCAGTTACTATTTTTTAAACAAGTTTAAATTTGAGAACCCAGCTCACCTTACTTACTAGCCAATTTTTCATTTTGATAAATTAGTGGAGACTGGGTCGAGAAAACTAGAAACATCAACCGTGGACAGAAAGAGGTATCTCTCATACACGGTTGATATTTTTAGTTTTTTCGCCCCAGTCTCGGGCAATTCATCCAAATTGTTAATATACACACCGGCTCGCCTGCGCTCTCACAGTAATTTCTATCAATTTTGTTCTCTGATGCTTACAAGAGAAGGCGAGTAAGCAGCGAAAGACATGAGGGCCAATGAGGCAGATAATCATAGCCCGTATTGAGCACTGACTTGAGCGCATTGTTGAAAAGAGATTTACACTGACGGCCGTACTCTAGTTCTTTTTTATATTATTAAAATGATGTAGTTAACCTACAACAGGCATAATTACTTTCCAAGGAACTCTAAAACATCAAACCCGGACATTCCTCGGTCAACCAATAAGAGTGTGTTGGCAATGTTAGATGTATAAATTGAAAGCAAAATAAAGAGGACAAGGACAGGGCACGTCACGAAGGCCAGTAACTAGCATTCATGACTGAAATTTAAAATTAAGTAATCTTTTCTTGCAAGAGAGAGAGTGAAGGAATATTGACGATCCTCTCCTGGCACACAGACTCAAGATCTATCAAGTTTAATTGTACCTAAACAGCAGACAAAACAAATAGTGACGCAAATTTTTTTTATTTGTTGTGAACCGGAACAGTGTTCAAAATTATCATTCTGCGGCCACATAAAAATAAGTTAAAAAAAGGGAACGCTTTACAACGCAAATGCAAGTCGATTGGAGATCCCTCTCTTCACTAATAAAATTAAAAGTGGGTTACTGACGCACGTACATGAATTGCGATTCTACCGCTTTGACGGCAGCGACAGATGCGCGCAAACACAGCAAGGTGTTGCGGCGTATAGTAATTATATTTTGTTGTTGGACCCGCTCAAAATAAAAGCGGAGGCCTTAGTGACGTACCGACTTATTAGAACTTGACCCAGTGTTGCGATCAGGCTGTACGTGCCTCGTCATTAATTCGGTGATAGAACAGGCGCGGCATGCTTCCATCAGCCGGTAACTCCGAGAACTGACCTGAGTTCTAGGTGTGTATGCGACAGCGCAGCTGTGCGCGAAAAGACAATTTAAACAATATTGCATCCTCATCTTTAGTCCGACTAGCCCTGACTTTGAAGAGCGAGCGAAACCATAAAGAAAAAGAGCATTTATCTCGAGGCGGATGTTAGAGTCGACGCTGTCTTGCATTTGCGAGACACACTTCGCAAACGACAAATATTCCTATGCCTGGATTATTTGCTCCACCCCGGAGACCTGACACACAGGCAACCTTTCTTTGCGGAGGTTCGCCTCCCTAAAAAATGATCACAGTTTTTTAACGGACAGAAAGCTTCAACGCGGTGCCCGCCATTGCAACTGGCAGCGCGATGGGACGAGCGAACGGCTAAGTAGGGCGAATTTGGGCCACGGCGCGGCGCCACTGGTATCGCTCCAGCGCGCCCCTGGCCCAGCCGAACGGTCCCATGCGAGTTATACGACGTAAAACATTGTCTTCAAAAAGATGGTCAAAGTGCAGGCGAGCTGGTGTAGATCATACATAGTGGAACCTGAGACTGAGGTATGCAAGGAAAACTTCGAGGACGAGAAAAAGAGGACTAGACACCGTCTCAAACGCAGCTAAAGACTTTTTATTCCGTGCCCTCCTATATATACATCCTCGATGTCGCCAAACTTCCCATAAACCGCAAAGACCTCAATAGGGTTCACTTTGACACAATAGTACAGACAATTGAAACCTCACAGCAACCAGGGATCACTTCGGTCACAAGCCATCCAACTGAGAACAACAGGGGCACTCAAAGAAACAAAACCACGAAACCGAAAAAAAGATAAGGACGTCATTCTTCCTCGCTCTCTACAGATCACTCAAAGGGTTCACATTCACCACAATTGCACCGAGCTCACAGATCTACAGTACACTCCGGTCACAAACCATTCAACTGAAAACAACAAAGGCCTTCCAGCGAAACGAAATCAGCAACCGGACATCCACTAACGATAAGAAAGGCAATCTTTCCTCCCTCGCTTAACATACAAAAAAAAAAAAAACACAAACACGAAACACGTTTACACAAAAAACAAACGGTTAAATCTTGAGAAACGCCTTTGATTCATTCGTGAGGACCATGGATGGCTGACTAATGCAGTTTCCTGACGCTTTTATCCGGATCGTCTCTCTGACTACCCGTTTTACGTCATTCCTTTCCCTGTGTAACACTTCTGTTTCCGACCACTTTGCTTCACAATTATTGCACTCCTGTAAATGTTTAGCAATTTCTGAGTTTGGTGCGTTGTTCTTAACGTTGCGCTTATGCTCCGTAAGTCTATCATTGAGGCACCTTGACGTCTGGCCTACATACTTAAGCCTGCACTCTAGAGGTATTTACAGGATAAACAACGCCATTGTCACACGGAACCGATCTCTCATGATGCTTTTTCAGACATTCCGCCTCTGCCTTCTGGAAAGGTGTCAACCTACTCAATTTGAAATCCGAAGAGAATATTACATCTATTCCAAACCGTCTGGCACAAGCCTTTAAATTGTGGGATATCTCATGGACAACGGCCCCGGAGCTGAGGTTCACCATAGAAAAGCCGAACAAAGGAGTTCTGCAGTTCCTAGACTTGAGAATTCACTTAGAGAATGGGTTGTGTTGGGAGTATGGGAAATTGTCACCCAAACCGATATTGCCAAGGCAGAGTTGTCATTCAAAAATTGTAAAAGCAGGAATCGTGAAATCTTTAATTAAAAATTCACTAAAAAAATCATGCATCCATTTCATGGATCAGGCATTAAAAAGGCAATACGAGAGGTTGGAGAATGCGGGGTATGAAGAAGCGTTCGTAAGTAGACAGCTGGCGATTGAGGTCAGTGGCAAGAAAGTGGTAAGAAATGCAAGGAACCGTAGCGCAGTTGTTCCTTACTTCCATGAGATATCCCACAATTTAAAGGCTTGTGCCAGACGGTTTGGAATAGATGTAATATTCTCTTCGGATTTCAAATTGAGTAGGTTGACACCTTTCCAGAAGGCAGAGGCGGAATGTCCGAAAAAACATCATGAGAGATCGGTTCCGTGTGACAATGGCGTTGTTTACGAAATACCTCTAGAGTGCGGGTTTAAGTATGTAGGCCAGACGTCAAGGTGCCTCAATGATAGACTTACGGAGCATAAGCGCAACGTTAAGAACAACGCACCAAACTCAGAAATTGCTAAACATTTACAGGAGTGCAATAATTGTGAAGCAAAGTGGTCGGAAACAGAAGTGTTACACAGGGAAAGGAATGACGTAAAACGGGTAGTCAGAGAGACGATCCGGATAAAAGCGTCAGGAAACTGCATTAGTCAGCCATCCATGGTCCTCACGAATGAATCAAAGGCGTTTCTCAAGATTTAACCGGTTGTTTTTTGTGTAAACGTGTTTCGTGTCATGTTCTTTGTTTTTTTTTTTGTATGTTAAGCGAGGGAGGAAAGATTGCCTTTCTTATCGTTAGTGGATGTCCGGTTGCTGATTTCGTTTCGCTGGAAGGCCTTTGTTGTTTTCAGTTGAATGGTTTGTGACCGGAGTGTACTGTAGATCTGTGAGCTCGGTGCAATTGTGGTGAATGTGAACCCTTTTGAGAGATCTGTGGATTAGTAGAGCGAGGAAAGAATGACGTCCTTATATCTTTTTTCGGTTTCGTGGTTTTGTTTCTTTGAGTGCCCCTGTTGTTCTCAGTTGGATGGCTTGTGACCGAAGTGATCCCTGGTTGCTGTGAGGTTTCAATTGTCTGTACTATTGTGTCAAAGTGAACCCTATTGAGGTCTTTGCGGTTTATGGGAAGTTTGGCGACATCGAGGATGTATATATAAGGAGGGCACGGAATAAAAATCTTTAGCTGCGTTTGAGACGGTGTCTAGTCCTCTTTTTCTCGTCCTCGAAGTTTTCCTTGCATACCTCAGTCTCAGGTTCCACTATGTATTGTCTTCAAACTTGCCCTGTTTAGAATCACTTTTGGGCTGGACAGCTTATTTAGGAATTCAAAATCTGGCCTTCAGAGAGCTCTCCTGTTCAATCGGTATTGGCAGCAGGGTAGACGCTATGCGTGTTTTAAGCCAATTCTGTCTCCGGTTAGGGTCACGTGACTACAGTCTCGAAGCCAGTGATAAGGCAGAGCACGGAACCTGACTAAAAGCCCAAGGCCACGCATAACATCCACTGCACTATCAACCTTGGGTACAAGTGACTAATCCTCTGGTTGGGTTCATTGTTGAGATGGGCCTGAAGATTAGCCTTTGTAAGCGCAACCCCCGTTCTGGGCTGCTTTCTTTCTACTCCTTCTCTCATTTTCTTCTCTCCTTAAGCTGAAGGCGTGGAAGATGGTGCGTACTCGCCGGACCAATGAGATGTACACTTTTTATCGCTTGAATCCGCTCTCTGTGCGCGGGTAACGGCAGAAGCGTGATCACGTGGTTTGACGGATGACTCATTAGCCGTTTGCAAACCCAGAATGCCTGCGAAGACCGGACCTAGCTTCGCGGGTGATACGGCCTGGGGCCTGCTGTGGATTTCGCTTCTGCGGTAAATGTGGTAAATCTAGTTCTAGAGTTCCGATCACCAGCAGCGCATTTCGTCTTAGTGCCAAGTGCGATCTTCAACATATGCGAATTGCCAAGACCATGGATATTCTTTCGGCAGCGCCTACACACCGGTGATTTTCCTTTGTTGTGGGCATACATGTGACCACAAGCTTCGACGGACCGAAGACACGACTGACCACCTTCTCTTCCATGTGAGTGACAAGAAGTTCTCCTGACCATTGGGGATAGGTATTCTTGCTACGCAATGTATGTTTTGTCCCTATCCCATGAGTTTGAACCGTGTCGAACTCTGTGCCAGGAATCTCCGACGAGTTCAACGTGTAATCCAGAGCGATCGGCCCGAAAGGCCCTGTACAGCGATATTTGCAAGTGCTTTTTATTCTAATAGACTGTGAGAGACGTTCTGATTGGTTATTTTTGTGTTCGAAGTCATTTTATTTATTTATTTTTTGTTAAAATATGGCTGTCTTCTAAGCGGTAGATGTGTGCTGCTAGTAAAAAGTCCTCCCGGTATTTCCAAGCCGAATACCACAGCGTTGTGTAGTCCTTATTTGCCAAGGTTTGGCTTGTTGGGTTCGAGTGGAGTGTCAGTTATGTCACCGCGCTCTGCGAGTGTAATTGCCAGTAATTGTCTCTACACGACAACCTATTTTATCTGCGCGATTTATTTTAAACTCTTGATTGATTTAAGCATCAAGCTCTGTTCAACTGTCATGTTGTTACGTATACCGAGGTATTTATTGAATTGTTAATTTAGTAGTGCGTTTGACACTGGTGAGCTGAAGAGGGAGGCCAGCGGTTGCACTTATAAATTGTAAATATTATGGAGGCAATATGGGTACAACAATAACTACATATTTCCGTTCCGCAAATACCGTAAATCTTAAAAACGTTTTTTTTTTTTTCAAATCAACGTAGAAATATTGGTGTGAACTTAAATGGCGAGATTATAATTCTTAAGACTTCTAAAAGCTAGATGAAATGTTGAGGGACGCCATGATGTTGCAAGAGTAGAGTTAAGCAATTTATGAAATAACCTTCGTACTATTTGATTAATTTTTTAAACCACTATCAATATTTTAGTCTAGATCGATCAAGCTCTGAGTAAGGACAAGTCGGACGAACAAAACAATAGTAAACGCCTGGGCCGTCTTTCTAGAAACAGCGTCTCTGCTGAGACGGGGGAAAGAAAGCACTGTCAAAGCCAGCGTACGAGCTGAACGGGACTCAAACATCGACTCAAGACGCTCACGCGTCCCATCCTCTAAGCAGTACACCATTGTTGGACCAACATGGGCCCGCCACTGGCAAAACTTGGCTCCAATATTGGCCTAACGTTGGTTTTTGTCGAAAGCGCTACCCGATCCAATGATGGACCATTCACTAATGCCAATGTTGGACCAAGATTCGACCAATATTTGAACCAATATTGGACCGTCATTCATGCCATCGTAGGACCGCCTCTTAACCAACATTTAAGCCAACGTTGGGCCACAATTCAACCAACACCTAAGCCATTATTGGACCACTACTGGTTGTGGGTCTTACCACCAATATTGGCATCCAAGTTTAAGCATTGGCTTATCCAATATTTGCTCCCAACCTTATGCTCTGGATATTTCGATTTCGGCATCCGATTTTAAGCTCGATCTGCACTATTTTCGGCAGCAGTTTTAGCGGGCATGCAGCTTTCTTTTCAGATGTTTTTATAGTGTTCAGTAGAACACAATATATACATCTAAAAAGAAAGCTGATGTAGACAAGCCACATTCACTGTGGAAAATATTAAGTCAATATTACATGCAGGTAAATATAAAAGTATGAAATGCAAAGTGTACCGTCAATACATTTTATTAAAGTTTCGATTGAAGGAAAATTTAAACAACAATGAGTGCCAGGGTCCATCGCTGCAAGCTGTGAACCGAGCAGGAACTTGATGGGATTCCACGCAGGGGCCTGGCCACAGGATTCTGAAAGAGACAGAAGCGGGGGTTTGGATTCAGGTGAAGGGTTTTCAAAGGCTCTCAGTTCTCTCTTACGCTTGTCAATAATGAATATCAAAACAAAACTTAACTTCAATATTAATCGCCGCCCTTTAATTAACTATTCGATTAATCGGCTGAGTTGCTCTTCAAGTATAAAATCTCGAAAAGGCCTACCGACTTTTTTATGCTTTATTTTCCATATTATAAACTGTCTTTTCCAGTGAATTATTTTTCGTTATTTTCTATGTAAAAAAACTTAGTACTGCCTTCTAAAATAAATAGATGCGCAGGTAAGACACCGGAGCCGGCTTGCTGGAATCAGTGTCTCAGCTGGGACTGGGTGAAAGAAAGCACTTTAGAGGCTGGGGCGCGCGAGCGTCTTGAATCGAGGTTTGAGTCCCGTTCGGCTCGTTCGCTGGCTTTAAAGTGCTTTCTTTCTCCCCGTCTCAGCGGTGACGCTGTTTCTAGCAAGACGGCCCAAACGTTTAGTACTGTTTTGTTCGTCCGACTTGTCCTTACTCAGAGCTCGATCAATCTAGATTAAAATATTTATAGTGATTTAAAAAAATAATCAAATAGTACGAAGGTTATTTTTATACGTAAGAACATGACAGTTGAACAGAAGTTGATGCTTCAATCAATCAAGAATTTAAAATAAATCACGCACATAAAATAGCTTGTCGTGTAAAGACAATTACTGGCTATTATGCGCTCGCAGAGCGCGGTGACATAACTGACACTCCACTCGCCCAAAAGCCGAACCCTGGCAAATAAGGACTACTCAACGCTATGTGGTATTCGACTTTGGACGTACCGGGAAGACTTTTTACTACAGCACACATCGACCGCAAAGAAGACAGCCACAAGAAAAATTAAATAAAAATTAATTCGAACACAGAAATAACCAATCAGAACGTCTCCTACGGTCTGTTAGAATAAAAAGCACTTACAAATAGCGCTATACAGGGCATTCCGGGCCGATCGCTGTGGATTACACGTTGAACGCGTCGGAGATTCCTGGCACAAAGTTCGATACGGTTCAAACTCATCGGATAGTGACAAAACGTACATTTCGTAGCAAGAATACTTATCCCCAATGGTCAGGAGGAACTCTCCTTGTCACTCACATGGAAGAGAAGGCGGTCCGTCGTGTCTTCGGTCCGTCGAAGCTATTGGTAACAGTATGCCGAAACAAAGGAAGATCACCGGTGTGTAGGCGCTCCCGAAAGAATATCCATGGTCTTGGCGACCCGCATGTTGAAGATCGCACTTGGCACTAAGACGAAACGCACTGTGGTGATCGGAGCTCTAGAACCACCGCTCTTGCCGAGCCACTTCGCCCGATAAAAACAGTCTGCTA
>JAZHYW010019021.1:0-15209 GCA_037355805.1 Ixodes ricinus | reverse complement strand
ATCCATCTCGCTAACTTCAAACCCATCTAAAACCATCGAACGCATAGTTCAGGCCCGGCATTCTTGGATCATCGAAACGCGAGAAGCGCTTCACCCCATGCAGACCGGCCTCGGGCGCAGGATTGTCCACGCACGACAGCCTCGCGATGGCTTCACCGCGACCTCTTTCGTCAGGCCAGAGTTCAAGACGCTGACCCCCGCAGTGTCTTTGTGCGGTGTAAAAAATCCTTTGGTTTTATACCACACAAAAAGATCGTCAAGGCGGCTCATATAGAGGGGCATCCGAAGAAAGCACCTCAACTTTATTAAGATTTTCGATTACAGATCCTTCGAAGTCGTAGTTGGCAGCACCCAGAAACCAGTCTCGAAACACAGTAACGGAGGAGCCTCGCAGAGCGCGGTCATCTCCTCGCGTTTCTGTTTAATGTGGCAATGGCGGATCTGGCTTTCGCTCCGCACGATGTCCCGGACGTCCGTTTTATCATTTATGCCGATGACGTCACGCTCTGGACTACCGAGTGCCTTGCCAAAACCCAACAGCCGAATGTGCAGCGCCCTGACATTACCAACGCATTCACATTGCGTGTCCGGAGATTACACTTTCCACCGAGAAGAGTGCGTACTTGGTCGTTTCCAAGACACGACGTAAACCCGAGCGCCCCATTCTCCTCGAACTGAACTGCGCCAACATTGAGTCTACTGACACCCTAAAGATTCTCTGCGTCACCTTCCACCTATATGGAGGCGCGTCAAGTTGGCTCAAACAAACCAAAGTTCAGTGGAACAGAAGCATTAACCCTTCTCGAGAAAATTACCAGCAAGGCGTGGGGGTACAGAGGGACATTCTCACAATACTTGTCAGGTCCCCTCAGGAGTTCCGTGTCTACGGTCTGAATTACCTGCGCGCCTGACCATGGTACCCAAGAAGCAGCGCTGATCGTACTCAACAGAAAGGTAATGAAAGCAATCACAGGCTTACCCTTGTTTACCCCGGTTGAACAGTTTGAAGCTACCGCAAATATCAATACTCTGCGTGATATCGCAAGGGGATGGTCGTTCGGTAGGAAAATCGCCAATCCAGATCTCCTCGGGCAGAATCATTCTCAACAAACTCGAGAAACAAGTGCTCCTCGCAAGCATGGCAGCAATGCCAACTCCATCTGCACCAAGGGAGAAAGAACTCGTCGTCCCGATCAAACTGGTACCCAAAAATCAAGGGAAAATCACAAAGGAAGGCGCAAGCACGCGGCTGACAAGCGCCTAAAAGAGATTGATTCACTGACCGGCGCCGAAGTCATGTAGCTGCAGATTCTGCCAGAGACGACGCGGGCCGCTCAGCCAGTGCCTGGCTTCCCGTCTCACGGAACACCGCCATGGAGTGGCACCACGCATAAAACCAGCAGCCCGAATACGGCGGAGCTAGTAGCGCTGCTTCACGCCATCCAAGAAGCGGCTCATAAGCTTTTCGGAACAAGCACTGAAGCACGCATCTTTACCCATTTCCGCGAGTCTCTCCAAGAATGCGACCGGGGCAAGAGCAGAAATCCGATGGTAAAGCAAATCAAGAGTATCATTCTAGAATCTCGTCCGCGAGTCAACATCGTTCTTTCGTGGATCCCCGGACATGAATGTGTCCCGGGGAACGAGATGGTGAACGAGGCCGCGAGGGCGCAGCTACATGCAGGTTTTATGCCCTAACCTGGCCACTCTCCCCCCCCCCACCCCCCCCCCACCCCCCCTTCGTGGAAAAAGACCCGGGCCTCCCATCCGACATTGAAGAGATAAAAGAAAAGGAGTGGGCTGCCAGAAAGCTCAGGCTCGCCGCCCTACGCGGCTTCCTCCAAGAGTGTCGACTTCTAAAAGATTTGACTTGTCGAAGGTCGCGGCGAGCGATGGACACAAAGGACGGTTCGCCACGGGCCTGACAGCGAGTGTAGCAGCGGAGGGGGACAGGTTTCGTTGACTTCCGCGTACCCCCAGAGACGGTGTCATTTTAGTTCCCGTAACCCCCACAGGTGGCTGCAGATCGGCAAATAATTCCTTTTTTGCTTTGCGATTACGCAGCAGAATAACAGTATTTCGGGGAAAGGTGACACGTTTTTGGTCACTTGGTCTTGCATAAACTAATATAAAAAATGCAAACTGCCAATTATTTTAACATTAAAATCATTGCACTGCCCCTTTAAGCATCCTCTCCCTACCCTTCCCAGAATCCCCTTCCCCCGTCACGATTGGATGATTTGATCAAGAAATTGTGATGTATCCCTTCCTTTATTTAAATACGTTTTCTCACTCACTCATGCCTTCTGAATATCGCCCTCAAACATGGTGCCCAGTGAAGACAAATATATAAAATAAAGTAAAAAACAAACGGTTACGTGGTTTCATTCTTTCAGTGTCTTCTAATTATATCCGACGCACTCACCCTCATCATTACATGGTAGGACATAAAATAATAAAGAAAAATTGAAGAAAAAAAGAGATAATGAGAGTAAAACAAAATCCTTATTATAAGGCGACCGAGGCCACCCTGAAAGCCGGTACAGAATAGAGCTATTTTGGGGGAATTTGGCTGCACAGAGGAGAAAGTGGAGAACGTCCCGAAGTCGGTTGCCCGACGGAATCTACGAATAAAAACTACTTTTAATTTACATCAATAAACGTCCGATTACCAGTAAGTAAAATAAATTATATAATAAGCCCGCTATGTGTTGAGTCTCAAAGCACCAGGCGATTCCAGTCACCGTGGGATGGAACGAGAGGTGTGTCTTAAAACCTGTCCCGCTAATGTTTGAAACTAATCAATTTGTATGTTGGGAATAAATTGCAGCATGACGCCGGTATTATCTTACCTAGTGAATGAATCGCAGGACGTCTTCACTCAAAGCAAGGTGGTCACCACTTTCGAACAAGTCCAAACATTTCGATGGTCACTATTTTCACGAGGTAAGGGCTTGAGGTTTCTTTTTATCATCCACAATCTTCGGATAAATACGGGTTGGCGCAGTATAGCTCGGAGCACGTGAAGCAAACTCTGGCGCATGAGAACCCTAGTTTTACTGAATACTCCGTCAGGGTACCGCATTCCCATTATCTTAATGCTTTGCCGACAACAGTCTCACTCTAGCGTTTATGTTGTGATTTCCTGCGGCATCACTGGACGGCAGCAGTCACGTGTGCCGTCACTGTCATTATAATTTTTTTCTAATCGCCGCCGTGAGCCAATATATTAGGTCTAGCCAGCTTTTTCTGCAACGTTCCGGGTCGCTTCTCAGCCACTTAGCGTTGAGGTGGAAGTATTTTCATCGATTCACATCTTAACGTTCCGTAATTTGCGACTCCCATTTGCTTGATTGCTGTGCCTTTGGGTGCCGAAACAGGACGGAGAACGGCAAAAGACTCTTCCGCTTCCCGTCAGGAAAGAGCGCTAATCTGAAGTGGAGGAGTGTTTGTCTTGCCATTATAAAACAAAAGAATTCCAAGCCCAACACCGGAAACAAGCTTCGTGAGGTGAGTTCATTTCACTGATTTTCTCCGCGCATTGCTGGTCTCGTCGCAGCCGATCAGGCTGCTTCGACTGAGCTTGGTTCGGCACCAACGATGCTTGGAAGAATGTCTCTTTCTGAACTAGAAATATATTGCATGTGCTTTTTATTCAAATTTATTCGCTTCGTACGAAGCGTAAAATATAGATATAATGAGTAAGGAGTAGCTTTGCATGCAAACGTCGAAGCATGAATATCCGGGTGACTCAAAACTCAATTTAAGGAGTCTTCTTTGAATGAACACTCAGGCTGTTGTCATTTGAGTTGTTTTTTTTCTATTTTATTGCATTCGGGTTTTCCTTTTTGTGTTTCAAAAACACGAATGAAGCCTTTACTGTACGGCCTTAGATAGGTGTGTCACTTGATGCCCCAAGTGAATGAGATGCATCTTGCTGCTCAGGTAGAATGAATGATGACACAAATATCCTTGGTGTTTGCGGTTTAGAGAGTCATTTATTTCATATCAAGCCATTCTTCTAACGCGCTGTCAGTTCCATTTCTCTGCATTAACCATTTGCAGAGATAGCGTCGACCGCCAACTGCCTTGAAAATCGTCATGGGAAATAATTGCTGAACTTTGCTCAAGCTTCCTCTAGCCAGCAAAGCAGTTGTCAAGCTATGATGGGGGCTTGATACCATGTTTCAACCTATTTTGTTCCTGTCGAAGCTTTATCATAATGTATGCAGTTGTAAATAAATCGATTAAATGCTTCTGCATTTATCCGACAGTCTTTTGAATGCTCAAAGCGTAATAAAATATTCCGGCGGCTTAGCGTGATGACATAACCTAGCGGCTAGGCTTTAAGGTGCAACCCCACCGTGCATGACGTTTTGGTGCTTTTTTGACGGCTTATAACTTTCTTTCTATGTATCTTACAATCATAAAGTAAATGTCAAAATAAAGAGCTGCTTTTCAACAATACTTTAATGTCTCGATATTACGGTTATTTTTAGTTGTTAGTTAATTATTTAGCTTTTAATAGACCACAGTCTCTAATATTGAAAAAAATATTTCTCGAGTTGTAACGTCCCATCGTCCACGATATTTTACGTGAGCGTTCCGTTGGATGTAATAAATTGAAAAAGTAAGCAACAAACTGTACAGATAATGTATATTTTAAAATAAAAAATAAAGTTTAAAATGGTAATATTTTATGGCGCTATAAAAATTATTTCACGTCAGCTAATCAAAATAACGAGACATTAAATTATGAAGCATCCTTCGATATTACATTTTACAGAACTTCCATATTGATATATTACACGTTAAGAATGTTATAAGACCTCAAACTTTTCCCATTCAGTTACGGCGAGTTGTTGTTTCATAATATAAAATACAGATGGCGACACGTGTTCAAGAACAGCTTGATGTGCATTTTCCGTCGTGTGCCGCTTGGAACGCCACGTGAAAGACAGAAAAAGCGCCAGATGTCAGGGTGTCAGATGCCTGGATGCCCGCAGTGAGCGAGCCAGAGATGTCAGAACAACAAGCGCGAGGCTGCGGGTGCACCACAGCTACTTTTGCGCGCGTTCTACTGTGCGTCGGTACACATGCCCGACGCGATCCAAATGAAATGGGCGCCATGAAATGCATTCTGCCATTTCAGATTCCGCCACGTATGCGAGAACATTTTAATGTTTTTATCACTTGCAAAAATCATTTTCGCAATCAAACTATGCTTGTCGGAATGGTTTGACTATATTTTGTTTCAAAAACCGCCTCGGTGGCTCTTAAGTGGCAATACATATTAAAACAAAGCACAAAACATTAAATCGTCTCAGTGTCTCTGAGCCAACGCGCAGGCCTATGAGTCCATATTTGTCGGGTTTAAATATCGGCCGAGGTGCCCGCAATCCGACGGAGGCCAATCTGAGATTTCGGTTGCACGTCAAATGATCTCCAGTTAGTCAAAATAAACCCGCAATTCTTTTTTTTATTTTTATTGGGGCGTGTTAAGTGATTTTTGTTTGTTTGACTTGTGAAACCCTAAGATCTAAGTATTTGCTTTGCTTTACCTTAGTTCGGATCGAAGCCAACGCTACGGGCTGACAAGCCTCTGAAGCAGCGCCAAGGGCGCGATGTGCCCATGCGGTCGGGTTAAACTAGAGGCACTAAATAAGCTACGCTTCATACACATCTTGGTGTTTAAAATGATGGTTGTCAGTTATCTGAAGCTTTATCTGAAATCACAGGAAACGCTTTTCCGTCCTCCACAAATGTTTAAACAGTTCGCGACAAAGCAAATCAATATTACGTGAGCTTCCTGACACCGCACTTTTGAATCACGACGATCGGCAGTTGCATTTGATTTGTTACTAACCACCAAGATGGCGGCGCCCACGGCAATATCGGGGGAAAAGTGCCGATACTCTAAGCGTAGCTCATTTAGCTCACAGGCTAAACCAAGTGCGGTGGGGGATCGTTAGCCGAGTGTGTGGTGGCACCGCAGATCAGAGCACGTGGAGAAATGTGCGAGCGCGAGCTCCGTTCAAAGCACGGAGCTCACGCTGCAGAACCTGTAGGGACTAAATCCCCTCGATGTGTTTGCGTTGGTCTTTCAAGTAACCTCAAATCTGCCAGTGCACGAGGCCCGTCTCTCGAGCGGCCCTTGGAGGCAAATGGCGGCCCAGCACTAAAATGACTGACCCTTGAAAGCGAATGGCGGCGGAGCACCCGCTCGTGGCACGTGTCTTGCGTGTTTCCACAACAGTGGTTGGCGGTACTTGTAAAAAACGTCTTTATCAAGGGGCTTTAGCAGGGACCCTGGGTTCAGTCGCCCATCTGCATCCTACCGTCGTGCGATCGTGTACCACATATACTGTGTAATGCACGTTAAAGATCCCGAGCTAACAGTTGTACTGCACTTTTTATAATCTTCAACGGGCAACAATGTCGCCCTACGAAACTGCTGCTCTCTAAAAAAACTAACGACTAATTTTGAATGCGCCGTTACATTGCATTTTTAATGTGTGTTCGCGTGTTCGCGTTCTTTTTCTTTTTTTGTCTACATCTTTGATTATGCGGCTCTCACTTGCGATGAAACAGACTATAGATGTCGGACTTCTGGAAAAATATTATATAACTAAGAAAATGGCACGTGAACGCAAAAGACAAAATCGCACTTAATAAAAATAATTCAAATACTAGAATTGATTTTAATTGTGTTTTCAAAGGTTTGAGCGCACCAAAAGCTATAAAAGCGAGCTCGATGCTTTGGATGGTGCGCTTGTTCACTGGAAGTGTAGTTCAGGGCAGTGTGCTCGCACTTGTATGTTCCGCTTCGCTCGCACGATAAAACCAAATACATTACTGGTAATGTACTTAGTGAAACAAAGCTTACCTTCTGTATATGTGCAATGCCCTCAGTTTTCGCGTGATTACACGCTTGTTGATCAATATTGTTTTCGTTTCCCACTGCGATTCATTTCGTGCTCTTTTGTGTGCTACATGCATTAGAGACCAAGGTAACCCAGGAGAATTCTATTTCGCGGATTGTAAAAAAATCTATGCAACTTGCCACGTGTGCCACAATCAATACAAAATATTCTAAGTTTCACATGTGACCGCTAGCCTGAGTAAACATTGTTGTTTGTCAAGAACAATTGCGATTGTATGAAATCACGTGGGAAAATCTCGTTCTAAGCACGCGACCGTTGACAGGCAGTGAATACTCATAATCGGCGCCGAGATGATTGACAGGTGGAGTTTTTCTATCAACCCAGAGTTAGAATGTTTCCTTCTTTCTGTTGTAAGCAAACAGGAGACAACTTAAACCAAATCTGAGGGTAATAGAGTACTATGAGCATTCAAAAATAACGGCCTGAGCAGTATATATGTGTACAAGCTTTAGCTTTTGATGCACCCTTAACTTTCGATACGCTCAACGCTAGTGTAAAATGTTTCATTCTGAATCAGCGTACCATGTGGGTGCTTACACTATATTTTATACAACGTCAAACTCTACCCGTTTGCATCTTTTTCATTTATGCACACCACTACTTGCGCGCATAAATCACCAATTTAAAACTGGTACATGATGTCACAAAAAATTTACAGGGTTCTTTTTTTACCGCAAAAATAAACTACGTATCGCCTAACGCTCACTCTCCGCCCAAAGGTAGCGCTAGGTCACAACCAGATGCCAAAGTTTCATCCCGAACGGACACCTTATTCAAAAGTTATGAGTGGTTTCCTGAAAATTTCAATGGGAAAATGGAGCCCATTTTTGCCCGTTTTCGGTTTCTGTTGCCATAGGGCCCCATGTGTTCGAAAACTCCGTCGGCCGCCATTTTCCCATTGAACTTTTCAGAAAATCACTTATAAATTTCGAATAAGGTATCGGATCGGGCTGAAACTTTGACATCTGGTCGTGACCTCTAGCGCTACCTTTGGGCGGAGAATGAGCGTTCGGCAATACCTTGTTTATTCTTGCGGTAAAAAAAAACTGTAATTTTTTTGTGACACTTTGTACATTGATTATGTGCAAAAGCTATCCACAGACCCAGAATCTTTGCCTGGCCATTCATTGCATTTATCACTGGATTCGTATTAAAACTAATTCTTATCATTTATTGCTCTGAGTTAATTGTTAACCTCGGCATTTTTTTTAATTATTACTCCCGCACCAGTCCTACTTTGGGTTTACCAAACTCAACATCTAAACCTGAGTGTCATTTTTTGTGTTTTCCAGTTTCGTGGTTTTGGACAAAATAAACACCCAGCTACCTAAATGAGACACCTGACCACCCAAAAAATAGTTCATTTGTTTTGATTTTTTAGGTAGTTAATTCCTCAAGCTAGAATTTCGGAAACCCAAGTCTATCACGTCATTACGTTTTCCTGGAAATCCACAAAGAGCCAAACACATGCGCGACAAAAGGGCCGGCCCGTCATATTGCCACCCGCAGAGCCGAGAAAGCAACGCTCGGTCACGAACTTGTAGAAGATTCGCGTTCATTCTTGCAACAGAAGTAACTTTTGCCCTGCTTTCTTGTTCTCGAAAGTGCCAGTTCGTCCTCGCCCCGAGCGCGCGACGCTCGAACCTTTTTGCCGAACTTTCGAGATAGTGACGCACTGTAGATAAGCAGCTGCCCGCGACCTTGTCGAGTCACTCTCGCTCTCGCTCTCTGTTACGCTGCCGAATCGCCGCCTGCTTTTCTGGTGCCTCGACGCTCTCTCTTTACCTTTTTTATTAATGCGAATAGCATTCTTTGGATACTTCACGCACTTTTCGTCTATGTATCTATCTATCTATCTATCTATCTGGCTATCTAACCTCTTACGCCGCGGGTCGATAAATAAATAAAAAAGACCGGCGCCGGCGGGATTCGAACCGTTGACCCTTTGATCAGCAGGCAGACGCGCTAACCACAGAGCTATGAAGGCTTTTTTTTATTTATTACATGGAATTTGGCAGTCATTCAACGCACTCTAAACACCTGTTTATATCTTTACCATCGCGCGCGTTCCATGCACGAGGGCTCATTCCGCTCTCGTGAGGCTTAGCACGGCCCCTAGCTCACCCTCTCCCGCGCTCGGGAGAGGGTGATGTAGCGGCCGTGCTCACCCTCACGAGAGCGGAATGAGCCCTCGTGCATGGAACGCGCGCGCACCAGTAGCTGTGACAGCGCTGTAAAGCGCGTCCTATGGTAAAGATATAAACAACCGTTTAGAGTACCGTTGGTTGAGACTAAGCTGAGACGCCAGAAAGTCTGGTCGGTACCATTTTGAGTGTTTGTGCGTATGGCGCGTGCTTTGCTCGCCTTCCTAAGTGACACAAACGCACGTGCTGGGCTGCGGAGATCGTGCGCAGGGCTGTGAAAGTGTCAACAAATTTAGAATCGCCTCAAGAGTGGGCTGGCGTATCTAGAGTGTGCCGGCCACCTGACGAACGCGCATAACTCCGCACCGTTTGATGCTATTCGCATTAACGTAGATAATCATTCCCAAAGGATGGGTTCTGCTGATTTTTGTTTCTCACATGTTCGCCGATTAAACCTTTATTTTTCAGTTCACTGTTTGTCCTCTCGTCACCTTCATTCGTGACAATATGAATCTGATCACATTGAAATATGTGTAAATGGCCTCTGAAATCTCCGATAACGGCGCACGGGCAATTTTATATTTTTCAACGTGTCGGTAGTTTTGTTGTGCATATGCCTCGGCGTTTGGGAGAAAAAAGAACGTCTCGCGCCCCGGCTGGACGTGCTCCGCATGGGCTCCGCTTCCACCTTGTTATAGCTTTGTACCATCGCAACCAAACCAATCGAATTGATACCAAAGTGTTCCTAACGTCACCAGGACCACATCGGTGCCAACATCTTCGCCCATCGATACCGGGTACGTGAATTACCACCGAATTATGACCGGCCACGCCGGCACTCCTCGCTAAGCCTAACGTCACCTTCGCCTGGCGAGGCGGCCGCCGGCTCGTCGTCAGCATTAAGCGACAGAGGCAGCAACCACCTGCGCACGTGCGGTTCGCTCTCAACGCACCGACATGAGCGCCTCCCAATCAGCCGCCGACGCGGGAACTTCAAACTCTCCGCCGCCGCCTGCCACCAACTCGCCGCCGCAGCAGCTCCCAACATCTCCGGCTAACACCTCCATCGTAATCACGCCAACGCGTGTCGAATGCATGGTTGAAGGGGACGAAATTGATCCCGACATCCTGCGTGAACCTGGATGGAAGACAATCCGCTCCCGCATCGCAGCAACGACCACTACTTCAGCCACCACCACACCCGCTGCTGACCCCACCAAGCCCCAACAAAAACGCCGACAACATCGCAAGAAACCTACCACCCCGCCAGAAGACCCACTCCCCCTGATGACTTCAAGGTTGTCATTCGTCCTCAGGGCGGTCTGGACCTCAGCAAAACTAATGCAGCCCAGCTAGCCGACTGCATCTTCCACCAAACCAAGATAACAGACTTCGCTCAAGACCAAGTACGAATAAACACCCGTTCAAACTTCATCGTAGTAAGTACCCCCGATGAACGCAGAGCCCTACAGTACATGAACCTCAATGCAATCACCTGGAACGCTACCCACTACCCCGTCCAAAGCCACATACCCCCACCCAGCACCACCACGTCAGGAGCAATATTCCAGATCCCAGCTGAAGACTCCGAACCACTAATCATGGAAAGCCTTACGCGTCATAACCCCACCATAACAGTCCTCGACGCCCGTCGCATCAAAGACACGGGCATCGTGCAAGTCCTCTTTTTGGGGCCGCATGTACCCTTCTGGGTGCGGTACCGTGCGGTTATCCTTCGCTGCTACCCCTACAAGCGGAAAACCGAAGCATGCATGGCCTGTTGGTCGGCTGGCCACAGGCGAGACGTCTGCCCAAAACCCTCACCGAAACCTCACTGTACTATTTGTGGTACACTGGGCCCCACACCAAATCACCCCTGCCAGCCTCACTGCATCCTCTGTGGACAAGATCACCTGACAGGTGCAGCGGGATGCCCTAAACGCTTCCAGCCTCGCCGCACCGTACCGAAAATCCTACCTAACATACCACCCACCACCCCCGGGACCGGACCTGACCGCACGACCACGACCTTCACCACACCCGGGCTCACGTACAGCCAAGCCGCTCAGGGCCAGGTACGCGCAGCTCTGCTCCCAACTCCCCCAATTCCCCCACCCCCACCCCCGCCCTCCACATGGCAGGACGAAATGCGCCAAATGCGCCAGGAAATGCAGCAATTGCGTAACACTATCACCCTCCTTCGCGCAGACAATGAACGCCTACAAGCGGAAAACCGTCTCCTTAAACAGCAACTCCAAACCACCCACAACCCTCCAGCCCCGACACCCGATCAGCTAACCGCCTCCCCCCGAGTAAGAAACGAGCACTGCCCCCAATACTGACCCTCACCCCACATCCTCAGGCAACGCAGAAATAGCCACCCTACGCGCCGAAATAGAAACGGCTTTCGATAACCACCGCCAACACACCTCTGCCCAAATCAGTGCAATCCAGGAATCGGTACACTCCCTACATCAAGAGGTCCTACAATGGATGCACCTTGCCGCCCCAACTACCACACCCCTACCTATAACCCCCGAAAATGACCCGGACCTCTAACCTACAATACATCTGGCAATGGAACTGCCGCGGCTTTCGAGCTAAAAGAGCCAACCTCCAAGCACACATTGCATCCTTACCCAACCCCCCATCCTCATAGCACTACAGGAAACATACCACTCACCCAAGCTCAAAGACTATGCATCTCACTCCCCATTGGATTTCCCCCAGATAGCCACCCTTGTACATCGGAATATTGCCACCCAGCACCAAACATTCACCTCACCGATCCCACACATACTCACCACACTCCACCTTCCCAAATCCCCTGTCACACGCCTGCACGTTCTTAATATCTATAGCCCCCTAAATCCAAACACATATCCTTCAAATACATCTTCCAGCAGGCACTTTCTCTCACTAAACGCGACCCTCTCCTAATTATAGGTGACTTCAACGCGCCTAACATAGAGTGGGGCTACTCTTATACCACTCGCAAAGGCCGCCTACTCTCTGAACTTACCCACTCCCTGCACCTCACCCTCCACACCGACCCTTCCTCCCCCACACGCATTGGCAACAGTGCCCAGCGCGATACCACTCCCGACCTCACCTTAAGCACCGGACGACTCACCCTTCACACCTCTACAACACCACACACACTTGGCAGCGATCACTACATCATCAGCACGTGTCTTACCCTCAAAGGCATCTCCACAACCCCCACTTCCACCACCAACACACACAGATTGGGATCTTTTCCGTACCGAATGTCCACTCCCACCCACCACCACCTGCGACTCCGACCTAGAACAATGGACGACCCAACTTCTCTCAGCTAAACAGATTGCAACCAAAACTATCGACCCTCCTCCCCCAGCGGATTATGTAGATACCCACCTCCGTAACCTCTGGGAGGCCTACACCAGCCTAGAGCAGCGTTGGCGAAAACATAAACACCGACGCAAACTTCGCCTCAAGCTACAAACCCTCCGCACTAAGATCGAAACGCACGCACTCACATTAGCCAGGGACAACTGGAACAACACTTGCGACGAAATGCGAGGCCAGCTCTCCACTAAGAAGGTTTGGCACATCCTCCGTGCCCTACTCGACCCGCGCACTACTAAGACCCAATCTCGCCACCAAACCACACAAATTATAGCGGACACTCAACTCTCACCCACCGCCCTATGCGACACCCTCCGCTCCATATACATCCCACCTCCCTCATCACACCCTGTTGGTCCTCCACAATACACTGGCAATCCCAACCCACAGCTCGACGCCCCCATCACCTTTGCAGAACTAGAAGCGGCGGTGCAAGCCCTCAAACGCAACACCACACCAGGACATGACAACATCACAAACACCCTCTTACGTCACCTCAATGAGGAGGTCCTAGAACACCTTGTAGAACTCTTCAACCAGCATTGGCTTAACCACACCCTTCCCTCCACCTGGAAACACTCCAACATCACCCTCATCCCCAAACCTGGAAAAAAACCCTCCATACACAACCTTCGCCCCATCTCCCTTACCTCCTGTCTTGGCAAACTTCTCGAACACGTCCTGCAGAATCGCGTCAATGCGCACCTTGAACACACACAAACCTACCCACCCAACATGATCGGCTTTCGACCCAACTTATCCACGCAAGACGCCCTTATACAGTATCACCATGACTTCCACCAACACCCCCCGCAACGAGATCACACCTCTATACTCTCACTGGACCTCCAAAAAGCATTCGACAATATCTCACACCATAGCATCCTTCAGGCAATCTCATCCCAAAACCTAGGCCTACACTTCTACCACTATATCTATAACTTTCTCGCACAACGTACCGCTACCATCCGTTTGGGCCATGTCCAGTCTGATCCTTTCCACATGCCAGACCGCGGAACGCCACAAGGAGCGGTCCTCTCGCCCATGCTCTTTAACCTCACCCTAATCCCACTTGCCCGCACTCTCCTCACAATCCCCACGCTACGCAGCACGCTGTACGCAGATGACATTGCCCTTTGGGTCCACTCTGGCTCCGACCAACACATTGAAGCAACACTTCAACACGGCCTAAACCAAGTCTTACATCACATCGAACCTTTGGAGCTCCAATGCTCCCCACACAAATCCGCTCTCCTCACCTTTACGCCCCCTCGCCACAAACCCCCCAAAACCCCCCCATCCAACTTTTTATACACTCTGACCCAATACCACACTCACAACAAATTCGACTTTTAGGTCTCACCCTCACACACAACAGATCACCCGCACCCACCCTCAAATACGTAAAGAAATATGTTACCCAAACCACGCACCTCATTAGAAGGATCGCCACTAAACACCACGGCATCAAGGAACAGGACCGCCTCCGACTCGTCCACAGTTTTCTACTCAACCGTATCCTATACCACCTACCCTACCTTAACCTTACACCCACCCAACTCGACTCCCTTGATGCGCTCCTCAGGAAGACATATAGACATGCACTCCTACTCCCCCTCACGCCCCAACGCACCGCCTGCTCGACCTCGGCATACACAACACAATACGCGAACACCTAGACGCCCACCACATGTCCCAACTCACCCGCCTCGCATCCTCGCCCACAGGGCACTACATTCTTAACACTATAAACATACTCCCCCACCGTCCCAATCCCCCCCTCCCCATTCCACCGCACATACGTAACCGCATCCGAGTCCACCCAATCCCTCGCCACATGCACCCAACTTTCCATAAAGCCCGGCGGCTAGCACGAGCCAACATCCACGCCAAACTATACCCACCATCACCATGCACACTATACACTGATGCCACACCCTACCCTCACAACCCTGCACACTGTGTAACTGTTCTGGGCCAACATCCACCACCAAACGTCACGGCGGCCACCATCCTCACTACGAACACAACCACGGCGGAGGAGGCGGCCATTGCCCTTGCGCTCGCCCAGAGCCCCACCCCCCAATTCGTCCTATCTGACTCTCAGCAGGCCATCCGCAACTTTATTCGCGGCAATATCTCCCCCATGGCCTTCCAAATTCTCACCAACAACCCTCCATCCGACACCGTGACCCTGCTGTGGACACCAGCCCACACAGGCGTAGGCGCTAATGAGATGGTGCACGATCGTGCTCGCGAACTTATTGACCGAGCCGCCATTTCAACTACGCCTACACGCGATGCCCCTGCAGGCAAGCCTACCTCCCTCCTGCAATACAGGGATATTACCCTGCACTACCGCCTCCTCCGCCGCCAATACCCACCCCCGCACCCACACCTCTCCCAAGAGGCAGCACACATGCTGCGCCTCCTACAAACACACACTTTCCCCCACCGAACACAACTAATACACACTCACCCACACCTCTTTACCACCCCCGCCTGTCCTGCCTGCGGGGCACTCGACACTCACTACCATTCCCTTTGCGAATGCCCCGCAGACCCGTACCCCCTCTTCCCTCCCCTCACCTCTGGGAGCAGATGTTGCGCGACCCGGAGGAGTCAAGCCAAGTCCTGACCACCTCCCGGGCCCTGGCGGTCGCGGCGGCCCTCTGGGCCTCCACCACCCCCAATACCTGATCCCGGAAGAATAATAAAGTTTCCTCCTCCT
>JAZHYW010019019.1:0-21642 GCA_037355805.1 Ixodes ricinus | reverse complement strand
TTTTGAAAAATCTGATGTGGTCAGCGGTGTTGTCGTCGTATCGCACATGAAAATGTTATCTTTGGAAATGGCGTGGAACAGTCATGGTCGTCCTTGCTAGTCATAAGTGAGGCGGTAAAAAATATCTGCTCAAACAGTATAAATTCGCGCGCACGACGTACTGTTTGTTCAGTAGTGCCTGTGAACATGCCCTGCAGATGACCAATGATCGGCTGCAGCTAAGTGTCCGAGAGTTGCGACGATTTGGCATCAATGTGGTTGATGTTAGCAGCACTATTCATTGTGTCGAAGCGTACTGGGATCAGTGATGTCGCTTAGAAGTGGACAGCGTGACAAACTATCCGAGTCAAGATTGCGCTTGCGATATTTGTAGACGACGGTGAGAGTGTAGTACTTGGAGTTTGAAAGACCGTCGTCCAAGGTGGCCGGTGAGGTCTTTAGGCTGGCCAGCCAGCAGAGGGCAGTTTGGTGCAGCTACTATTGAAAAGGAGGAACCGTACAAAAACAGCGTGACAACTTTCTTCTAGCCCAGGCCGACTGCCAAGCACTCCTTCTCTTGGTTTAAGAAGATTCGTTTTGAGCTCGTTAGAGCTCTGCTACCATAAGCGATAAACCGTTTCTTATTTTTTACGGTATGAGCCGGAATTGGAGATCATGAACGCCTGCGCCAGTTTCTATTTCCGTGTACGTCAGCGCCTTCGACGAAATGGCCAATAATCGGAGTGGAAGTCAACGCAGTTTTCAGGAATTCGAAGGAGTCTTGCTGTGCTTTTCTCATAAAAAAGGTACGCGACCCCAAAGCAAGCAATCGAGTGGTTTGGCGATATCAAAGAATTCGCGAATGAATTTACGAAAGTAGGTGTATAATCCTATAAGGTCCGAACGTCATTGAGTTTGATCGCTTCAGGAAATTCGTTAACGGCACAAAGTTTGTCGGGGTCGGCGCGGATTCCGGCGGCACTGACCAATTCACCCAATTCTTTTATTTTATGCGCAGCAAAAGTACACTTCTTGGACTTCTGTTGTAAGCCTGTGGTCCAGAAAAAGTTAACGACTATTCGAAGTCTGGAAATGTGCTCTTCAAAAGTGTAAGATAGAACGACATCGTCAAGGCACCACATGGAGATGTTCCACGTCAGACTTCGCAGTATTGTTCTTCATTCGCTCAAATGTGGCTGGAGCGCTACAAAGTCTGAAGGGCATCACGTTCAAAGAATACAGGCTGCCTGAAGTGCCGAATGCTGTTTTTGAATTCTCGTAACTGGCGAAAGAATTTGCCAGTAGCCACTTCGGTGATTCATTAAGGATTAGTACGAAGATCCTTGAAGTGTTTCAATGGTATCGTCAAATTTTAGTAGAGGGTGCACGTCCTTCTTTGTAACTTCGTTTAGTTTCCTAAATTCAAAGCTACAAACGCCAATATTCATCTTTTTTACGATAACAACGGGAGACGACCATGGACTTGACGATGGTTAAATTTATTTAATGTACATTACTACTACCCCAAACATAGGGGCATCGAAGGAAAGGGTTACAAAAATATATATAGAAATGAATCCATTTCGACATGATGAGCAAGTCGCTTACTATAAGGTGGCCTGCCGGTGCAGCAAGTTTTCAATTGAATCTGAATTAGTGATGCTGGGGTGAAGGCTATTCCAATCGGAAACAGAGATCATGGAAAGAACGAATTTTCAAAGCGATTTATGCGGACCTGAGACTTCTTTATGTGCCTCGAGTGAGAAGCTCTAGAGGTTGGTTCAGGTGGAGAGGCTGAACATGTTGTCAGTGTTGATGTGAAGGCTGTCTGTCTGTAATAATCTGAAAAAGCGTTTTGAGCCAGTCAGTTTTCACGTGGTGGAAGCATATCATATATGTGTGTCTTGATCACTGGACATCCTGGTAGAGAAATTACGTACGCCTACTTCTGACCGGCTTTGGAGTCTGCAGTGTCTATATGGAGCTTGACAAAAACGTTTGTGTCACATCACGACTGTGAAAGTCGAAAAGGTCTTCGTATTCTAAAACGTGGATTCATAATCTTTGGTGGTGCACTCGTAGGTGACAGTCTATCATTTGTCAACCTATATAATTTAGCAGGAGGACGTTGCCGTTTTGTCAAAGATCGCTAGCGACAGAGCGACAAAAGGCAAAATCGTCGTCGGGGCTGGTTAGGAGAGGCAACCCGATCTCCAGATGGAAGCGAGTTGAGGTTGTGAGGAGACATTTGTTATGTAGAGGTTTCGTTCATCATTTGCCAGTGTGACAAAGGAATGGGGCAGTACCCTTGTTGGCAAGCGAAGCGGAAACGGATTCAAAGAGACCAAAAGCTGCCGTGGGCGGCTGGGTAGAAACGAGAGTTGGCAACCACGGCGCAGCGTGGCGGCAGAAGAACGTAAACGTCGGCTAGAATATCGGTGACTGAACCTTTATTAAGATATTCAGTAACGTCGCAAGGGTTGATGTAAAATTCATGGCTGACGCGGTAAATAAATACGTGTGCAGCGCACACAGAATTCCATCCCAATATAATATCGGCAATGCAAGCGGGAAGGTCTATTAGCATTGCGACGTAGCTATTTTCACCGCTGCGGCTCGAAAGTGCCGAGTGAGTGCTGCTTGTAAACGGCGGCGTACGCGATCGGGAATGGAAGACGTGACGGCTTTTGTGTCTACCAAGGCGGCGAAGCACTGGTTTCTGTTTTCAAAGAAGATCACATTTGGTCCGTACTAAGGAGGATTGTTGTGACCTCCATTTGTAGCTGCAGGTCACAGTACACTCATAAAAATATGGGGTGTATAGGGGTACACCCTTTGTCCCATATGTAACACCCCAAAGTGCATTTGGGCGTTCAGTCCTTGACTTCGAGCTGGCGATAACAACTTTTACGAGCGGCTTGATAGCTGTTGTAGTATAACGTACTAAATAGCTAATGTGTGTATCAAAGACTAGGAAAACAAACACTGAGGTTTTGAAGCGGGGCCAAAAAGCCTCGATTGTATTGCTGTAGCCTTTAATGCGTGCATTAGCTATTTCAATAAGTTGTATTCGCCGACTATCAAGCCGCTCTTGAAAGTTGGTATCGTCGGTTCCACGTCTGTGGACTGAACGTCGAGTTCTTGTTGCGGGGTTTTGCATATGGGACAAGGGATTTTACCCCGATACACCCCATATTTCTTACAGTGTATTTATTTTGGCTGTTGGGAACGCACATGGACAGCGACTTTGAAAGAGGATACAAAATGGCGGCGTGATGGATACGGCGACGGTGAGCTTGTACGGCGGAACGGCGGTGCGCCTGTGGGGCTGCGAGAGCGACTGTGCCTTAAAGACTAATCATCGTTGACTCTGTTGGGGGGACAATGGCCGTTTTAAAAGGTATCGACGTTTCGGTTGCGATTAGAGTCATGACGGTCACGAGAATGGTCGTTGTTTTGCGCGGTTGATTTGAAAGTATGCAGAGGGCAAGTCGTCTGCTTCTTGCTCAGGATTTGCGGTGACGTCAGAACGACGCCGAGCTGTGATTGTCTTTGACTGAAAGGATAATGGATAGACCTTAATGCTAGATGCCTTGAGGTCTACGCACTATTTTGTTTTTCAAACAGCCAATAATAGCACGGCGTTCTGACATCATCGCAATCCCAGCACAAGAAGCAGACGAACTTGTGCTCGGCATAGTGACGTGTTGTTCAGAGGCCAACGACATTATCGGAGAATGTGTCCTGGCGCGTTCCACCAATAGCACACGAGGCATTGCTCCCCTGTTCTCCAGACATCCGTCATTATCTGTGTCAGGCTTCTCGGAGAATTCCGGCCCATGTAACTGGCAGGGTACGACGACTGATACGCACGAATGGGAGTTGGGGTGGGTGCTGGAGGTGCATAGAAGGCGGTGTTGGGTTTCACAGACTGGAAAAGGGCCCACAGCTCATATTGAATTGCCTCTTTGACTCCCTCCGAACCGGCGTTTGGTTGGGGTATGTCACATAATGACTGCAACTAGGCGACGAGACAACGCCACTCTTGGCGAATGATTGTGCGGGTAAGCGTGGCAAACCTGGTGTCAGAAGTCGCGGCTTGGAAAACCCGTGGATTTCGCTCAATTGGTTTATGGGAGACTGGAGCGCTCAAAAGTTCTTCATATTGGCGGCACTTTGGGATAAGCCGCGCAACCGTAATCGGTTCTTTCGCGGTGACGATCGAAAATAATCTTGGGCAATTCCTTCAAAGAGGTCACAATTTCTTCGCCTTCTGACATGTCAGGATCTACACGGCGGCATAGGCGAATTACGTCTTCGATGTAGGCGGTTGAGGTTTCAGATGAACATGCGTAGAGACTGCAAAAGCTGGTTATTTACTTATTTTTTGGCGGTGTTGGGGTTTTCCCAATATATCTGTGAAGGCAGTCTTTCACAAATCATGCTCCTACAATTGATGGTACCCTCGTGGTAATCAAACCAGCGAAGCGCGGTGTTGTTGATGAAGGATTAAACGTTGCTCAGCTTAAAACTGTTGTCCCAAGGATTACATTGGTCCATCCTTTCGTAGTTTTTGGTCCAGTCGTCAGCATCGGCCTCAGGAGACCTGTTGAAAACCTCTTGAGTCTTGTGCTGATGTTTTACAACAGACGATGGAACATTTGGAGGCCGAAAGATGTTGCCTGCTTCGTCGTGCATGACGTCTTGCGTTGTTCACCCTCTGCGTAGCTCCAGGCTACGCTATGAACAATGTGCGAGAGGCGGGAGAGTGAACACACCTCCATCAAAATGTAAGATGATGTCAGGTCGGTTTAATGGGATGATTATGAGGACGTAGCACTTGTGGTCAGTCAGCAGCCAGTTCGGTAGGCGGGTACACTAGATTCAAAGAGTGATGGCTTCATGAGCGAGAACATCGGAGCATCCACTTCCTGGTTTTTAAAACTATCTTCTACATACGTGCCATTATTTATCATGAGCTAAAGCTAACTGAAATTTCATGGTGGCGCATGTTACGCTTACATAGCTCGGAATTTTTTATAGTTCGCGATAAATATCGTTTTTTGTTTACGTTAATTCCAGTTGGTGACAACAAACCGGAGGTGTTCTTTATTAGCGGCCATGAACCTCAATAGGAAGTTTTTGGTGCACTATCTGACCCCCATTCACAACTTAAGAGCCACTGTGAGCAAAACTTAGGACGTTATATAATCATTCCGTGTTCTGATTTAAACTTTTTTTGTTTATGCCTCCTCCAAAACAGTGAGTTTCCTTCTTCGGCATTGTGCAAGGACCTTCTTGAGAGGACAGAACAACCTGCGCTGTCCAACACGCTGCTGCGCCAGCAAGAGCCATGAGAACAGTTCAAAACCTGAAAGCTACCGGGTCCCTCAACTTGAGCGAAACCGGCCGAACTACGTCACCTTGGGTGCTGCTGGAAAACGTAAGTCGTCGGCCCTATCAAACACCCTCCGGCCATGGAAGCCTTAGTTTTTGACTTCATTTCACCTGGACAGAACACCGGAACATGTGCGTGAAGTCCTGGCTTCGCTTGCTGGGTTAAATAGTACTAAGTGCGCGAAACTTGGGAGTTTCTTTTACACACGTTGATATTTCCAGGTTGAGAGAGACAGTCGCATGTGTGCGATGCCAAGAACTGTAGGCGAGGCATTTGCTTTGTTTTACAGAGTTGAAACAAAGCAGCCAAAGTGCGGTATGCATTATAATCAAATGGATGATTGGCGCATCAATGGAGATAAATATTGTATGGAAGCCGCTGCATCGACAAACCATGCACAGGATACATGGAAATGATCTGAATTTTCACTTTTTTAGGGCGCAGCTCTTAGGCACCCGTTTCGCTTGAGCGGCGTCGGCGTCGCTGTCGGTTGTGCCGTCGGCGTCGGCGTAACCGGGGTTGCCGACTCCCTGATGTCACGTGACCCCCCCTGAGGTCACGTGACTTCTCCGAAGTCACATCACCCCGGAGGTCATGTGACCTCCTGAGGTCATGCGCCTCACTGAGATCATGTGACCTTCCCTGAGGTCACGTGACGCTCCCCCCCCCGAGGTCACGTGACGCTCGTGGCAGAGTAGCAGACAGGGATGAGGAGGTGAGGAGGAGGGAGGAGGGGTATACCCTCCCTCAGTACGCTTCCCTGCTCATCCTAAAGAGCTCTGCTCTAATTCGGAGTTACGGGAGTTGAAACGGCTTTCATTTTTAATCTCGAATATATATAAATATATATATGTATTGTTCCGTTGTTCTGGGACCAAGCAAGGAGACGTCCGTTTGCGGTTCGGCTTTTAATTCGAAACTGACCTCCACCGGCGCGAGCCAGTGGCTCGGCGCCCGTGGCGCCGAGACAGCCCGTCGTCTTTTTCTCGTAGCAATGGCCCGGGGAGAAGTTTAGGTCGGCCCGACCGAAGGGTGCAGGTTGAAGGGGATGAGATGGTGCTATGGTGTGAATGGGGATGGTACGGTTTCATGCTGCTGACGCAACAATGTCTTTAAGGTTCGACGGCGATCGTGGAGGGGTTGCGTGAGTTTCTACTCTTGTAGGTCACGTCGGAGATCTGGGCGATGATTTTGTAAGGTCTGGCATATCGACCAAGCAGCTTGGTTGCTTTCCTAGTTGTCTAGTTGGCAGCCAAATCCATGCTATCGCGCCCTGTGGAGAAATAGTGAAATCCGGCCTCCGCTGCGTCGGGCGTTGACAGCGCAGCAGAGGTTGGTTGCAACTATTTCTCCACGGGGGCGCGGTACCGTCGGGGTCGAGATGCGCTCCGATAGCAAACCGAAACTTAAAAACCCGTCGAATTTATGCGGTTTTTCAGAACGCCGATAAAATGGTGCGCGTGCCTTCTATCGTTCAGCAATTTGTGGATTTAGTGTTTTTTCGATGATGCTGAGCAATTTTCTAATTAAAACCATGCCCTTAAACTCAATATTATTAAAAGATTAATTACGCAAAAATAATTAACAACCTAATTATCCCGGACTTTAAATAATTTTCCTAAATAGGCCCTTGGCTCAGGACCAAAACGACACAAGCCCTTTTTTGTTGCGAAGCGTAGTTTTCGCAATATCGAATTTGTCCATCTTTCGTGAAACACCCTGTATATATATACCCCTTCAGACGCGAATTAAGAACTGCAACCAAGAAAATTGTGAATCATATGTATTTATACTCTGGTTTCTCACCTAAAAACATTTCAATGATCAAAAACGTATTTATTGCAAGGAACAAAAAAATTAGTCGCGTGCACACTTGTGGACACGGCGCCTTAACGGGGACACTACTGCTTGGGTTTCATCAGGCACACATATTTGCTTGAGACTTCAACTTTGCGCTCTAGAGCTTGTTAAATTATTGTTGCTTTGCAGCAGCCAATGTTCGCTACTTTTTGTTGTGGAATTCATAGTAACAGTCATTTGTTGCACTCAGACAAAGGAAGATGTTACACTTGCGACAACAAATGCGCGACTTGGAGGTGCAGCCTGGGTTTTTGCACCTCTGGGCGAATTTCGCACTGATGTGCATCGGCCAGTGGTTGGTGCCATCAAGCCTTGTGGAGTTGGTCGGCATTGGTTTGGCATTGTGTGCCTGCTTCGCAGGTGTTAATGTGCTGCTGCTTGGCCGTCCCCTTCTCCTTGGCTCGCTCTTGTTGCTTGCGATCAAGCTTCGTGCGATGTCAGTCTGGAACGCCATTACGTCCTTCACCTCTTTCTTGGGGAGAGCTTCTGCGCTGGCATCCCGGACGTATTCAATCCAGCTGTTGCACACTGCGAAACCGATGAAGTGTGAAATCACTCTGACCGGCCACTTTCTTGTCCTCGTAGACAGGGGGTACAAGGCCATCAAGAAATCAAGTTTGTCAACACCCCCATTGACTGATTGTACATCGCAATGACTTCGGGGCAGTCTATGTCTACATGTTCTTTCAATGCTTCGCTCCACCTCTTCACTGTAGTCAGATTTCCCAGTCCAACAATCGTTGAAATCATGTTGACAGGTCCATTATCGTGCCACCGGACGATGACCACGTCTTCTTGCTCTGTCACCTTGAAATCGTAGCTCCCACGTCCTTCTTTCTTTAGCTCTTTGTCACTCTTTAGCGGACATCCTTGGAGCCTGTTGGACCTGATTGTTCCAGATGACAAAATGCCGAGGGCTTTCAGTTCACGAAAAAGAGGCAGTGATGAAAAGTAGTTGTCCATGTAGCACTTCACATTCTTCCCCTGTGGAAGGTGCTCCACTAAACGCATTACAACGGATCCACCAAGACCGAGGTATGAATGGTCTGTACTGACGCCTGTTCCTTTTCCTTGGTAGAGCTCAAAATCGTGAGCCATCCCATCTGCACTGCATCGAACAAACACCTTCACACCCTCGGGGTTGGGCTTGCTGCGTATGAATTGCTTTGCAGCCACTCTTCCGGTAAATGGTATCATCTGCTCGTCGATAGAACTGTCGGCCAGAGGTTCAAGCTGGAGACACCGATTTCTCACTGCATCAACGATTGGCTTTACCTTCCAAAACTTGTCAGGAGTGGGGTCCCTGGGAGCATTTGAGTCGGTTACATGCAATGCTGCTCTGAGCTTGAAAAATCTCTTGCAGGACATGGCATCAGCAATACAAGTAATCCTCGTATCCTCCTGCCAGTACATTGGCACCCGAGGAAACTTTAGCACTGCCATGCGCAACAAAATCCCGACAAACACCTTTATCTCCTCGGGAGTGACATTGAGCTCAACTCCGTCCCGCTGTAGCGAATAAATGTTTGTGAATCGTGCGAGGTCATTAAATACGTTATCTGGGATGTAGTTGCTGAAATACTGAAGTGGCTCTAATGGAGCTGACCCGCCTTGAGGGATGTACGAGCAATCAGTGTTTGTCGGTTCGAAATCCTTGGAAACCCATTTCACAGAGATTTTTTTCTTTTTAGGTGGAGGTGCTTCAGTTTCCTCTTCCTCTTCGCTACTGGCGGCACGATCAGTCGCCGAGTCCTCGTTTGCTTGAGGCTGAAGTGCAAATTAATACCAAAGAGCCCGGATTTAATTAAACAATACAAATATTGATCCAAATAACCAGTAAAAGTAATACTCACCACGATTGCAATGATGTCGTCAGCTTCATCGTCTGAAAATTCTCCATCTGAGACGTTTCCGTCGGCAATTTTAGACAGAAGTGCTTGTGCCGATGTCACTGTCGCTCTTTCGCGGCGGCTGGAATGATCTCTCAGACCTATAACGGATAACATTTATATGTGATACCATCCTGAACCACAGAAAACTTGAACAAAACCCGTAAGACCTCATCGAAAGACTTCACGGGGGATGCAGGCTTTGAAGCGCCACGTGCTCAATTGTGCACGCAAGATTATCGGAGGTCACTAAAGCACTTTCTTCGTGTTGTCATGCAAACTAATGTATATGTGCGTAGACCCCAGGCTTTAAAGTTAATCACGGTATAAAAATTGCGCCTGTACAGTTCATTTACCTGTATGTATAACGAGAAAATGAAAGGGTGCTTACCCGCGGATCCGTAAAATGCGGAGACGTCCATTTTGAACGAAGGTTCATGTTTCTACTTTGCGGCGCAAATACGAGATGGCGCCACCGATCCACTGAGCATTCGTGTACGAACGTAGACGCCGCGCTTCAAGGCTGCGGAAAGCAAATTATGCTCTCTGCGGGCATTCAAAGGTTGCGTGTACAATTGTGGACACCGCTGCTGAAGCGGGGATATATATATATATATATATATATATATATATATATATACTACTAATTTGCGTATAAAAAAGTATCTCATATTTGCACGTTTGTTGTCTTAGTTGTCCGAACACCTTTTGTTCTTGCTTTGAAAACTGAATATTTTTCAATATTTTCAATATTTTTCATTTATTTAAACAATATAGTAACAGATATTGTGTCCAAAGATTCACTGCACTACTAACCCAGATAAATTTTAAGTTCTCGTGTGGTAGTGTGTTTTTAAATATAAAGGTAAATTTAAGCTTTTCAGATTTATTTAGCGCATCAGCACTCTTGTAAGCATTCGTAAATGCGTGGCCAAATATACATTAGCATTTAGGACAATATATCGATGAACTAATAACTGTGTTTAATTCACAGTCTGGTTAGAATTGTTTTTAATTGTGTTGTTTACTCTTTGAGAAATTTTTCCGCAAAATTCAAGGTTTTGTAAAAAAAATATTTACAGAAATAGAAACTTGCAGGATAGTTAAGCTTCGTCTCTAAGAGTAAACGCGATAGCGGAACATGTAAGCATAAAAACTCCCATTCATTTCCAAGACGTGTGAAGCGGGCCGTCCTTAGCCTGGCAGACCACTTCCGGGCGGCCGAGCAGAGTGGGCGTGCGATGGATCGCTCGCCAGGAGCGGCGATAACAACCGGCTTTGGCCGGTTGATTGATTGATTAGAGAGTTTTATGGCGCGAGAGCAGCTGGGCCAAATGCGCCAGGTGCACAAACTATTGTGTGAAAACGGTTAAGGAGAAGACAGAGCTATAGTAGCTGGTGATGAAATAAAAGTATTAACATGAATCGTGTAAAAGGTGTGGACATGAATTTCAGGTAAGTATAAAAGTTATAATCAATAAGCAATTATCTGAAAATAAAAAATAGAAAACATGGTGAAAAATGAGGGGTCATATCAGGTGTAGATAGCGTGGTACTTTAAGAAATTCCAAAACTTTTCTGAAAGGTACAAGAGGTTCCTTTCCTAGCAAAAATGTGGGATGAAATGGGAGAAGGGTTCAAAAAATAGTAGCAAAACATGCTCGTCCTTTTTGATCCAAGTACCTACAGTGCCACAAAATATGAAGGAGAGTCAATGTTTCACCACAATGCTCACAGCGCGGGGTATCGTCATTACAAATAAATATAGATGCGTTAAACGTGTGTTTCCAATACGCAAGCGGCACATCAAGACCTCATGGAACCGGTTCCTCTGGTGAGAAATCTCCCATAATTCTAAGCAAGGTTTGACATTATCTAGTTTATTGTCTGTTTCTCCCCGCAGGGGGCACCTGTGAAAGCAGGTGTTTGGAGAGTGGCGTCTCCACGGACCCCGAGCCATGCGGGTTCGCCCGCCCACGTCTGGCTGTGCGTGGCTTTCCCGTGTCCGGGGAAAAGGGCATTCTGGTGGTTGAGCCGAGCCCGGGCAGGGTGTGCGCAGGTCCTTGAAACCCTTGAAAACCCTTGAATTCAAAGATTGGGTTTTCAAGGCCCTTGAAAATCCTGGATTTTTTTCTAGACCTTGAAAACCCTTGAATGTGAAAATTTGGCTTGCAGGGCCCTTGAAAGCCCTGGATATTCTGGCTAGACCTTGGAAATCCGTGAATGGCTATTTATAATAGCAAATGCGGGTATATATTGCACATTTTTGTTATGCTTATTGGTTTCGGTCTAAGTTATCTCAGTTTGTTCAGGTTTAGCCGAAGTTCATTGGATGGTTGTCCACATTGGAGCAGATCCGAATCCAATCTGATCAGGGAATGCTTTGCGCACTGTTTATGCCATATAGCCTCGTGTTTTGTCGTCGGTCGTAGGAAAATGCCCGGCAAAAGCAGGTTTCAAGGTGCGTGGCTTTGCAGTGATGAGTATAAGCACTGGGTGGTGCCAGATACGACAAATCAGCATCGCGTAAATGCAAGCCGTGCGGAAAAACCTTCGCTGTCGCTGCCATTGGCGAGTCGGCATTGAAGAGCCATATGAAGAGCGCGAAACATGCTGGCATTCATGAAGATCGCAGCCAAGAGCTCGGTGCAAAATTACCTGGCTCCGGGCACGAAGTGAACGATCCACTGTCCCGCCTCCACTGCAGTTGCCAAACCTTAACGCGGCTTGCAAGATGCACGAGTTGGTGACAAATGCCGAAGTGTTGTGGACTCTGAAGGTCGTCACATCCCGCTGTTCCTACCGGTCATCGTTACAATCGTGCAAGTTGTTCCAACAAATGTTCCCATACAATGAGGTGGTAAACGCGTTTTCTTGCGGAGAAAAGAAATGCGCCTATGTGACGTGTCATGGACCGAGACCTTTCTTTCTAACGGCATTGCAGCGGGAAATCGAACAGATGTGAGCACTACGAGGTGCTTTTTGACGAGTCTTTGAACGACTATTTACATTGTCAAATCAAATAGTCTTAGGAAAACTGCAAAAAGCAAAGGCCAAGGAGCTGCTTAACATCAGCCAGCAAAAAGAGGAAAAGCTGCAGGAGTTCCCTCAAAATTACCGCAAGCGGTTTTGGAAATTATTTTTATTTCGGCCTTGTGCAATGCAAAGAAATTTGCAAGATGGAATTTTTTTATTTTTTTTTGCTTAGTGCAATAAAATTGATATTTGCAATCTTTTGCCAACAATCTTTTATTGAAATCTTCTACGTGCGGCATCGAGTTAGGTCCTTGAAAATACTCCCACAAGCCCTTGAAATTCCTTGAATATCCTTGAATATCCATCTTTGGATCCTGTACGAACCCTGCCGGGGTAGGTTTGGACCCTTCGGGGCCCCCGGGTGAGGCAATACACCACTTCGGCCCCCGCTTCTCGTAGACGGGAGTCCTGGTAAGGCCCGGCCAGGATGATTCAGTCTAGTCGCCTTTTCTTCTACTATCCCCTCCAATCTTTCACTTTTACCTTTCCTGTTTCTCTTACTTCTCTCTCATTTCTCTCACTCCATTTCCACCCCTCTTTGGCGGCAAGGGCTAACCTTGGGTGGCGATGGACCTCTGTCTTGACCCACACTTGGGTATAGTTTCCCGGCAGCACTGTTAGCGTAACGTCTCCAGCCAAGCCCTTCTTGTTATGGTGCGTTACCTAACCCCTTGTTGGGCTCGGTGGTGGGCGGTGCACCGCGGATTCTGAACACTCTTTGCCCTCCTATGGCGCCCCTCCCTTCCAAACCCCGTTCAGGGCAGGCCTTTAAAAGGCGTTGTCTTGAACCCAAGACCATCGACAAAGATTCTGATGTTGAAACATTTACGAAGTTTTTCGTTGTTCATTCGCTTGATGAACAAAAACCTGTTGCAAAGCTGTCACCTTTTGTTGTTGCGAAGGTACTAGAAAACCTTGTCGGGTTCTCGTACAAAGCTAAAAAGCAGCACTCCGGAGACCTCCTAGTGGAGGTAACCACCAAAAAACAAAGTGAAGCGATCCTGAAGCTGACTAGTTTTCTTGATGTAAAAGTGTCGGTCAGCCCTCACCGCACGCTCAACACCATCCGTGGGGTCCTCTCCGAGGACGACTTCTTACACACTAGTGAGGAAGAACTTCTCGAGGGACTCCAAGGTGTTGGCGTTGTTGCCGTTAAGCGCATCATATTCCGTAAAAATGGTGAGGAAATTCCTTCCAAACACGTAATCCTTACTTTTGAAAGAAACACTCTGCCAGAAACCATCAAGGCAGGATACCTTAACTGCCGTATCCGCCCTTATGTCCCCAACCCCCAGCGGTGCTTCCGTTGCCAGCGTTTTGGCCACGGATCACGCAGCTGTCGAGGGAAGGAGACGTGTGCAAAGTGCGGCAGCCATGACCATCTAGCCGACATCTGTGAAGGGGCAGCTTTCTGCGTCAACTGCAAGGGACCTCACCCCGCATACTCTCGTTCTTGCCCCTCGTGGCGACAGGAAAAAGAAATCCTCACCTTAAGAGCAAAAGAAAACTTATCTTACCCAGAGGCAAAGCAAAGATTCTCCTTTCTTTCGAAAGGCACATACTCCGACGCGGTGCGCAGGGGCCCTCCACCGCGAACAGAATCGAAGGCCACCCAGGTCTCGCCTGAAGCCCTGGCAGTGGCCCTTCGGGCCCCAACCCCCCGCAGGGGCAGCAGCTTCCCCGCCTTCTGGAGGGAGCACATCAGCAGCCCCCAAGTCTCCAGGACAGGCAGGCAATGCCAATGCCCGTCCTGACTTCGACGGCTTCCCCGGTGGGAAGGAGCGACACTCTCGCCCCAACTCACTGGAGAGGGCCTCCTCCACCAAGGAGCGGCACAACCCTCGTGCTGCTCTCCCGGTAACCAAGGGGCAGGAACGGGTGGACCTGGGCGAGAACTCGCCCAGTACCTCGTCCGCCTCTTCAGCTGGGTCTGGTCGGGGCCGGGGTTTAGCTCCTCGTGCCTCCAGCCTTCCCAAGTCTACAGGGAGCGCCCCACCTTTAGAGGTAGAGGCGATGGAGCAGTGCACAGAGTCGCCCACTCCTGCATCCGATCAGGATGACATGGAGTGGCAGCTTTCGAAGAGCAAACACAAAGGCAAAAAACCAGTAATTGCGCCTAAATGACGTGCCTGTTGTGGCTGCCTGTTTGAGATCAAATCTACTCATTTTTTTTCTTTTTTCTTTGCCTTCCCATTTTATCTAAGATTTTAATATATTAAGAAATGAGAAAATTTGTTTTTATGCAGTGGAATTGCCGCGGCCTTTTACGAAATATTGACGATGTTAACTTTTTTATGGACGACCTCCGTCCTATAGCTCTCTCTTTACAAGAGACACACCTCAACGATCATCATCTGTCGGTTTTACGTCGTCACCAAGTTTTTAGAAAGGATCGTTCTACATCAAACTCATCTGGTGGAGTAGCGGTGATCGTCCAAAGTGGAGTTGCTTGTTCCCAGATCCTCTCTCTACACCCCTTGAGGCTGTAGCTGTACGTCTCCTCTTGGACCGCTTTATCACCGTTGTTTCCATCTATATTCCACCAAATGTTCCACTGCATATTCATGATCTTCATGATTTAGTTACTCAGCTCCCTCACCCTTTTTACTTCTAGGAGATTTTAATGCCCACCATCCCTTGTGGGGTGGCACTCGCCAGGACTCGCGTGGTGGAGTCATTGAACGGTTTTTACTGTCATCTAGCCTCTGTCTTTTGAACAGCAAAGAGCCTACCTTTTTTAGCGCAGCTCACAACTCATTTACATCCATTGATCTTTCCATTTCATCCCCATCCTTGGTGTCTTGTTTCACATGGAGCGTTTTAAATAATCCTTTTGGAAGCGACCACTTTCCGGTTGCTCTGGAGAGCGTGAAATCTATTCCCAGTCTGATGAAACGGACTCCGCGTTGGAAGCTAGAAAAAGCAGACTGGGCTCTTTTTAGCCAAAAATCCGAGCTTGTCCCTTCTATGTTCTCTTCGTTAACTCATGACGATGCCACAGCCTACATCACAGAGCATATAATTGGTGCTGCTCTTTGCTCTATCCCTCAAACCTCTTCGAACATCCCCAAGAAATGTAAGCCATGGTGGAATGAGGATTGTTCCACCACAAAGAATAACCAAAATAAGGCTTGGGGTGTCTTTCGTAGATACCCGACATCTGTGAACTTGATTGAATTCAAGAGGCGCAGAGCTTGTGCCCGTTGGACTCGGAAGCAGGCCAAAGGAAAATCTTGGAGAAGTTACTTGTCTTCCATCAGCAGCTATGTTCCAGCAAAGGAAGTGTGGGACCGACTTCACAAGGTCGAGGGGAAATACCGCTGTTTTACAGTCCCCCTTTTTCCTTCTTCTGGAGCCTCATTGTTAGATCAGGCTAATGTGTTGGGAACTCACTTCGCTGCTGTTTCAAACTCCGCACATTACTCTCCAGCGTTCCTGAAGCGTAAGGCAAGCATGGAAAAGACAAGGCTCTGCTTTACAGGAGGAGCATCTGCACCTTACAATCAGCCATTTACAATGGTTGAGCTCGAAGTGGCTCTGAACTCCCGCAAGCATTCAGCCCCCGGTCCTGATGGAATTCACTACGACATGATCCGACACTTATCTAGAGAGTCACTCAGTGTCCTTCTCGCTTACTTCAATAGCCTTTGGAGTGATGCATACTTTCCTGTTGAATGGAAAAGGGCTGAAGTTATACCGCTGTTGAAACCTGGCAAGGACCCTTCCCTCCCTGCAAGTTACAGACCAATAGCATTGTCAAGTTGTCTGGGAAAAACCTTTGAAAGATTAATTAACAGGCGTCTTATTTATTTCCTCGAGCAGCATAACATCTTGGATATCAATCAGTGTGGCTGTCGGCCTGAACGCTCTACAACAGACCAGTTAGTGCGGTTGGAGACATTTGTGCGCGAGGCATTCGTCAACAGGCAGCATTGTGTATCTGTTTTCTTTGATTTGGACAAGGCCTACGATACCACTTGGAAGTATGGCATCTTGCGCGACCTTTCTATGTATGGAATACGTGGTAGAATGCTACAGTGCATAAAGAGCTTTTTGTGTAAACGCACTTTTCGAGTTCGGTTGGGAACAACTTTATCAGACTGGTTCGTTCAAGAGAATGGTGTTCCTCAGGGTGGAGTCCTAAGCGTCACACTCTTTGCAATAAAAATTAACTCTCTTAGTAAAGTCATTCCTCCTTCAGTATCTTACTCGCTTTATGTCGATGACATTCAGATATCTGTAGCGTCATGTAATATGTCTAGCTGTGAGCGGCAGCTACAATTGGCCATAAATAAAATGACTACATGGGCTGATGAGAATGGTTTTAGGTTCTCTCCGGAGAAAACTGTTTGTGTTCATTTTTCTCTAAGGCGTGGCCTCTGTTTAGATCCTACACTTATTTTAAATGGAAACAACATTGCTGTCAAAACGGAGCACAAATTTCTAGGAGTTACTTTCGACCGCAAACTTACTTTTGTTTCGCATCTCAAACAGCTCAAGCAAAAAACTCTGCAGGCATCAAACATACTCAAAGTTCTTTCGCACAAGTCGTGGGGCTCGGATAAGAAATGTCTCCTTCGTCTATATTCTTCTCTCATCCGATCCCGCCTTGATTATGGCTCAATTGTCTACGCCTCTGCGAGACCGTCTGCTTTAAAAATGCTCGATCCGGTACATCACCTTGGGCTGCGTTTGGCTTCTGGGGCTTTTCGCACCTCCCCTGTGCTTAGCTTGTATGTTGACTGTCATGAAATGTCGCTTGAAAAAGGCGACAGCTGCTTAGCCTCACCTATGCTTACAAAATTTTGTCAGACCCCAGCTCCCCCACTTATAGTTGTATTCAAAACTCTAGGTTTTCTCGCCTCTTTAACCATAAGCCATCTGTTGTGCGGCCTTTGAGTCTTCGTGTCGAGAGTCTTCGCTCCTCCCTTAATCTGACTCATGATTTTAACCTCTTGGATAGTTCATACCGTACTGCCCCATGGAATGTCAAACCCATTTTTTTGTGACTGGTGCTTCACAAAATTCAGGAAGCAAAGTGTCTCACCTTTAATTTGTAGGGTTCTCGTCCGATTCCCCGGGCCCCTGTCTCCGGATGAACGTGACACAGCAAACGCATAGCTCTCGGCAGAACGGGTTTATTCCACTCACATTCTGCTGGGGGGTTTCGGGATCGGGAGAGGTGACTCGAGGAAGCCTGGAGGGGGTGCGCCGCCACTGTATGCTGCATGCCGAGCGTCCCTGCGGTGCTAGTGCACACCGCATCCTGGGGACGCTCGCCGTCGAGGGTCGAATCCGGGGTCTAAGTCCGGACCATGTCACCGGGCCGTCGCCCGAGCCGACGTCGCGGCCGCCACCACCGCGAACGTCCGTCGTGGCCCGTTCCCCGCGCAAGAGTCCCTTTCCTATTTCCCGTCGTCCGAGCTTTCCCCGTTGTCCCCGCCGTCACCGCGCACCAGACAGGCGGGAGCCTCCTGTCTCCCATCGTGGGCGGTCTCTCGCTGGAGCTCCCGTCCGGCTCTGCCGTAGCACGTGCAGGGCCTCGGGCGCCGACGCTGTCCGGGAGGGGGTCCTAGGATGCCCGCCGCCGACACCGCCAATGTCTTCAAGATGGGTCCCGGGGAGGAGGTACCCGGGCACCAAGCTTCAAAGGCGCCGTCGCCACGGCGGCATCCGAAAAGGAGTCTTCATGCGCCGGCGTCCGGTTGTCAACCAGAGGGGGCTGATGAGACCCCACACCATCCCCCCTCAAACCAAGGCCCGGGGGTCATGAAGGTCAGAAGTGGAGGTTGCGCAGATGACCCAAATACTGCACGGGAGCTCAGCTGCGTGTCGCCGATAATGGCGATCACCCTTGATGATCGCGGCGAGGGTGCCAAACGAGGCAAGCCCACGGGGACCGTTCACACGTCTGGAAACTCGACCAGGTAGCGCACGGTCCAGCAGCGGGCCCAGAGCACCACCGCTCACAGCGCGCACGGGCACAAAGTCGCACACAATACACCAAAATTGAAAGTCCCTTCACCCCAGTGTTCCAGACAGAAAAACAAACGCTAACAAATCGCGGCGCTGAATATCGCACAGCGTGACGAAACCAAATCTTCAGCTCAGTGGGCATGCCACAAGATACAAACGAAGCTCTTCGTTCTAAAACTATTAAGCGTACACTCATCAAGGTCGTCACGCTACATGTTCGAAAGACGTACCCAAAAATACAACTAATCATCAAGTTCAAAAGCATGCAACAATACTAAACTATTATCGAAATGTTTAGTTATTAGACAACCATTGTTATTATACAAAACAACCCAATTGCTTTCTACTTAAATGTTACATAATCTAAGAAAGCGCTAGAGAATCACTTCTCCGACAACAGAATTCACTTTCCTCACAGCTAAAATCACTTGTGATGAAAGCACAAAACATCAACACAAAAGATAATCATCTGTACGTCACAAGCAGCTACAAATCCTACACCGTTCGCGAGGTGCGATACACAATAACCATACGAACAAAACCTGCCGGTAACAGTAGCAATTAACATTACGCACATTCACGTAGACATCGTTCGCGACTCTTACGCCATAAGCAAGCCACGACTACGCTACGTAGCATGCCGTCATCGGGTCGGATAACACCCCGAGAGGCCCGTGTCCCGCGGTACCGGCCATTGAGACCAGCACAAGGGGACAACGTTTTGATATGCCGGATGATGCGCCCAGCAAGTCTGTTTGGACGTCCTTTTTACAAGGCTCTGTCCGCAACATCTGGCCGTGTACCAGAAGTTGCCGCGTCACTGTTCGGGGATAATCTCCAAACAAGAGCGACGAGCGGGCAACGGGGGTACACACCGAAGTGTAGTGGAGTAACCACTGTGAGTGCCGGCCCTGCACAAGCTCGAAAGTTGCGATCAACGCATCGACGCACATTCAAGTTCTTCCCCGGCCAAGCCACAACACCGCATGACTGAAAAGTCTTCTTGCGACTGTCAAGGTCGGCCAGGATCGAGCAATGGAGGTACCTCATTTACGCGTCTCGCAACTCTTCTATTCTCAATCCAAGCAACGAGCCCTTGGATGAACGCAGCAGGGTACGCACAAAGCCCGCCCCAGGCCAAGTCAAAACAGTGCATAACTCAAAAGTCTTCTTGCGACTGGAAAGACTGGCCAGGTTCGAACAATGTAAGCACCCCGCACGCGCCTTTTATCTTCCGCGCTACAAGCGCGACACCGAAGTGCCATATAATCTAATCGGCCGATCTTGGAAATGGACGAGCTAATAAACTATATTTGCTTTGCATTAACCGTTTCCGCAGCGTCGAAGTGTTTACCGCATTTACCGCTGGCTTCCAACACCCGCTGGTCATTCATGCAAAAGCTGCAGTTTGTACAGCGACGGGCTGACCTAACGCACAACAGTTATAGGCCGCCGACGGCCATGCCGCTGCCATCATTTCTAGGCTTCCGGGCATCCGCCGACGTGAACCGTACGTTTTCCCAGTCCTCCCGCGCAGCTGTACAGGATAAAACTATTAACAACTCGTCCCATTATCGCAAGACCGCCACCTCCTCCGTGAGGCTTTTCGCTACACGAGAACGGCTCCTTCCCCACCTAGCCGTCTTTCCCCCTAACTCTAACCCGTTATCCCTCCGCACGCCCTCGCGTCCCAACGCGTACACAAACACGGCGGAGAACCGGTACCATGCCCAGCGGCAACGCAGGGCACGTACTTTCCCGCCCCTTCTCCGGGCATGGGGACAACAACTCGAGAGTAATCTCCGCCCGAAGCGCAAACTCCGATATGGCGGTGTGAGGGTCCGTCAAAAACTGCACGCAATTAAGCGGGATCAACCTCACGACTCTACAGCCAGGGACGAACAGAAGATAACAATCGCGTCAACCTGGACCCCACGGAGCATTACACACAGCCACTGATAAGGTGGGCACGGAAACTCGGTGGCTCTCAGAATTCCGATGCATTCACACCAGGCATCGCGTATCCGGCAACACTTGGGGGGATTAGTCCCAAGGTGTCACCTATGGCCGCAAGGTACTACATCAGTGCGGTCGAAACCACAAGAGCGCATACTGTACCCAAACGCTGTGGACGCACGGAATTCAAAACCGCGCCGACAGCTCAAACAAGGCCAGCTGGGAGCGAGCGTGCAGTAAAACTAGAACGCTAGGCTCCCCTCGGACAAAATGCAGTTCGGGAATAATTTCTCAATGCAGTCCGTGCAACCGCCGTCCGCAATGGAAGTAGTATTGAGATACTCCCACAGCGAACTCTCTCCGACGCGAGCAATCGAAAACAGTCAATCCAAGATACTGCAACGATACGCGAACAAAGGCGGCTGCATGCGTCACATCGCCTAATAAATGAGCTGACATCTCACCCATCGGACGTGGACGGCCGGAGGCGTAGTTGGGGCGACAGAACACCCTACACTGCAGGCCTCAAAAAGGGCGGGAATATCCACGCACACTGAACACTTGCGCGGCATCAAGAGGCTGAGGATAAACCTGTCAGCATCCGACGGCACAGCTAAACAGTGGATTAAGGCGCTCCTCGCCACAGGGGATAAACTCCTGGTTGCCTGGGACAAAGGATTGTCAGCAAAGACAACGTCTAGGTCCGCGCTTCCTGATCAAGCAAACGATCATGTCGGATCTCGTGCGGCGTTGCTACAACGAGGATCGCCCCCATAAGGAGTGCGGAAGCAGTGCCCCAATCCAACCGGAAACAGGCCAGGAATCGGAACTCTAGCCTGACTGTAAATCAGGCCCCACGTTGGGCGCCAATTATGTAGGGTTCTCGTCCGATTCCCCGGGCCCCTGTCTCCGGATGAACGTGACACAGCAACGCATAGCTCTCGGCAGAACGGGTTTATTCCACTCACATTCTGCTGGGGGTTTCGGGATCGGGAGAGGTGACTCGAGGAAGCCTGGAGGGGGTGCGCCGCCACTGTATGCCGCATGCCGAGCGTCCCTGCGGTGCTAGTGCACACCGCATCCTGGGGACGCTGCCGTCGAGGGTCGAATCCGGGGTCTAAGTCCGGACCATGTCACCGGGCCGTCGCCCGAGCCGACGTCGCGGCCGCCACCACCGCGAACGTCCGTCGTGGCCCGTTCCCCGCGCAAGAGTCCCTTTCCTATTTCCCGTCGTCCGAGCTTTCCCCGTTGTCCCCGCCGTCACCGCGCACCAGACAGGCGGGAGCCTCCTGTCTCCCATCGTGGGCGGTCTCTCGCTGGAGCTCCCGTCCGGCTCTGCCGTAGCACGTGCAGGGCCTCGGGCGCCGACGCTGTCCGGGAGGGGGTCCTAGGATGCCCGCCGCCGACACCGCCAATGTCTTCAAGATGGGTCCCGGGGAGGAGGTACCCGGGCACCAAGCTTCAAAGGCGCCGTCGCCACGGCGGCATCCGAAAAGGAGTCTTCATGCGCCGGCGTCCGGTTGTCAACCAGAGGGGGCTGATGAGACC
>JAZHYW010019018.1:0-14846 GCA_037355805.1 Ixodes ricinus | reverse complement strand
TACGTATTGCTCTTTTCATGAGTTTATTTCATTCATATATTTGTGTTCCTGCACCTCAACGACGGTGAGGTCTGAGGTCAACGGGCTTGAGCATACAATGGCACACAACATACTTGGTGATATGTCATGTAATACACGTGTAATGTTGAAAATAGTTTGCTAATTTCTGCTATTTATTTCTGATTTTGTGCTAACATAACGAAGATCGCTCAGTTATAGCGATAATTTATCTCCACAACACCACTTGCTTCTATTTTACATAACAGCAGGACCCTTTATGCTTATTGTATGTATGTAAGTTTCTGTAGACCTGTAGATAACTGATCATCCTACCAGCCTGGTAGATGGTAGACCCCCAGGCCTAGTAGATCAGCTGTAGGGCTCCAGATCTTTTAAGATATTTGTGGGTTTGTAAACCAGCAGGTTCATCTTACTACTGCGATATCCTTGTCTCAGGTTAACCATGCCCCCAAGCCAAGGTCCGCGTGATTCAGGCGTACGGTGCTTCAAGCGCGCGCACGTAACCACCTCTTCGACGAGCCACAGAGTCTCCACGTTCGTCCCACGCCACACGTGGTCTCCGACGTGTCTCGAAGCGCAACTGGGCGAGTCCTCGGGCGGCGAAGTTCAGTGATAGTCGAGGTACACTGACCAGTAGACGGTGTTAAGGATGACGAAGAGAGCGGGAACACGACCCTAGAGATCTTGTCGACAAGCAGGGCGCGGTCACGGCGACGGGGCAGACCTCCAGACGTGGCCGGAGTCGTCTCAATCTTCTGCGTCGGGGCTCCGTTGGACAGCCGCCTCGTCTCTAAAAAAAAAAGAAAAAAAAAAAAAAAGAAGCTTTTTCTTTAAAGGGCAATAACATTAAGAAAAGAAGGATACTTTTACCGTAGTAGGTTTTCTAATTTGACGCAGGCGTCAATATTGCCGTGTGCGTGGCGGAGTTGGCAAATCATTATCTGCCGCGAGGGCGGTTTGCCACACTGCTCGGGTTACTCTAACACTCGCTATGGGCATGTCCCGCTACACAGCCTTCCAGATCTACCTTATTCGTTCCTGTCCATCCAGCTCACGTCCTATAGCAGCTGGGAGGAGGAGGGTCTCTGGGGCTCACCAACTAATCCTATGTCCACTTTTAACCCAACACGTCAGTCATGGACTTACTCGGAGAGGAGTTGTTATATAGTGCCGGACTTAGCACAATAAAGAATGTTTATTATCTCTTTCTTCTTTTTCATTGTTTCTTAAGCACCACGTGGTGATTGCGTCGCACAGAACAGGGCGAAGTCGAGTGACCTTAAAGGAGCGGTGCAACGATACTCAATTGGAATGTTTTTCTCTTTTACACGAGCTTACTGGCACACCTGGGACTCAAGGATACTCACACGCAACGCCACTGGCCAAGAAACTCCTTTGTTGCGGTGTAATTTCAAGGACAAAATCGATCATTTTCATTCAATCTCTCCTTTGCAAAATTTGATGACGTAACGTGGGGATCGCAGTACACCCATATGACGATATTTGAATGCGGTTCATAGATTGGACCCGAGCATTGCGTGGGCACTCGATTTGGGCTCGTGATAATTACTAGCTCGAGAAGCATTCGGGTAGTGGCCCGTGTCCAATCGCTGCAACGACGACAATAGCCGAGCCATAACAATGCCTGGAACTCAGCGCGTGTCCTGTGCTTTGCCAACCCCAGCGCGTGGCTATGAGCAACATTGGCGGCATATAATCCGCTCCAGATCACGTGGCCGCTTGTTCTGGCTGCGAGTTGAGGGGGTGAACGCTGCTCGTTTTTCTTAAGTTTTTTCTGGGACTTCTATTGCGTGGGGTGAAAAACGAACGCGTGTTTCATAGGTCATTAACGTCAGGGATCCGTTTTAAGCGGTATTTGCGGAAAGTACAAAAATTGTTGCATCGCCCCTTTAACTCACCGTAACCTTGGCAGAGAGCGCGACCGCCCCGGTGACCTTACGGTACACGAGACTTTCGTCGGTCTCTCCCATGAGAATGTTGACGAGCGCGTACTCCATGAGCGAGGCGAACACGAAGACTGTGCAGGAGGACATGAAGATGTCGATGGCCTTGATGTAGGACACCGGGGGTAGGGACTTCTGCGACTGGGCGTGCTGGGTGGACAGCGTGAGTAGGCTGGTTACACACAGCGTTACACGGGCAGGCACGGCCTCGGGCTTGATCCAGAAGGAGATCCAGGACATGATGACGATCAGACAGGTCGGGATGTACGTGTGGAACATGTAGTAGCCCAGCCGGCGCTTCAGCGTGAACGTAACTTGGATGCAGGTGAAGTTGCTCAGAATGAAACAGAGCAGCCTTTAATGGTCAATCAAAGCAAGACAACCATTGGTGCCTCATCAGCGGCACCCATGGCTGTCTTGCTTCAAAGAAAGCTTCAATGAACCTCCTCTCTAGACTCCGGTTCTTTCCTTATGGGGAAGAGACCCTACTCCCCTTCCCCTCGCGACAGACGAGACGCCATGCTTGGAGTGTGGCTAACACCCCCTAGATGACAAAGCCGGAGGCTCCGGTTCGTCTTCTGTCAGTGTAGACACGAGCCTTAGCCGAACCCTAGCCGAACGCTGACCAAGTACGGCGTGACGCTCTGACCTGCTTTATTTGGCTTGATGCTACAAAATGCCGGCTGATGCCGGCCGCGTCTGACTAATTTCAGCATCGCGTTGTATACTATTACGGGAGCAATTGATATACCACGTGAGGTTGAAATGCGTGGTATATCATAGGACCAAGGAGGGAGCACAGGGAAAGATAAATATTTGAGGGCGAAAGTGTTGCCAAGGAGAAAATCTGAGTGCTATAGACCTTCTTACAGTAAGCTTCTGCGCATGCGTACACGCCCTCCCTTGGCCTTGCTCTCCCGCTGTTGTCATTTTCGCAGGGTAAAGTTCCGGTCGACCAACATATTCAGCACCTGTCTTTACGGGTATTTGGTCTTTTTCGGCGATTCTTGTTTGAGTATACACTAACATATAGAAGGCATAAAGGGCAACGATGATCAATACAACAGCACGATATGTATTCCTGACGGGCGGAAGCAAGTTTACGGGCTGCCCTTCATTTGTAGTTCGAAGAGAAACCTCCGCAGACGGCGCTCGTTACCGGAAAAAATTGGGGCTTCAATCCACGCTGTGAAGGTGATTGGTCAACGAAGCTGTGGTATCACCTGCAACGATTGCCTACTGCACTACACGAAATGCCGCCGCCGGTCGCAGCACGCTGCCGCTGGTCGTATCACTGTTTCTTTTCCCTTTGCCGCTCCTAGTGTTCACGCGTCTCCTCGGGGTCCTAACTGTGCGTGGCCTATTCATCGCGGTGCTGCAGCAACAATGAAATCAGTTGCTATACTCGTTTCATTTACGTTTAAGCGCAGCGGATGTTACGAGCCATCGGAGCCAATCGGAGGCCATGTTAGTGTCACGTGACCTTAGAGAGGGGGCACAGCGACGCGTGGAAAGCGTAGCCAGGGGCCACGTCCGCAGAACGGGATTGGCTAAGATAGCTCTGTAGCATCCGCTGCGTGTCCGGAGTAAGGTGAAACGGGGTATAGGCGGATTCTTCTTTTACATATGAAAGGCTAGTGACGTCACTCCCCACGTCGCAAGCTACCGTCGCCTTCAATTGTTCGCCGGGAGTTTTTTTTTTTTGTTTACAACGCCAATGACACGAAAATTTCCTCGCCTGGTCGAGGTGAGCACAGCTTCGCTGCAAAAAGTCATTTGTTTTCCGTTGCTTTTACGATAGAGGGGCCTTAGCTTCCGGGAACTGTGCAGGCAAAGAATTCTCCGCGAGTATTGTTTTGTTCTCTGCTGGAGCGAGCTTCCAGCAGCGAAAGCTGCTGGAAAACGTGGGGCGAAAGCTCGCGCTGCAGAACCCAGGGTTCCTGGTTTCAATCCCGGCCCGTTTCAATCTGAGATGAGGATCGTGCCAGCTTGTGGTTGTGTATCAGTACTGCATGGTGCACGTTAAAACGCCCAGAGCTGGCAGTCGCACTGCACTGGCTTATTCTCATCTGCAGCAAGTAACAGTGTCGTGATACTCTGGCAGACTAAGCGCCTGCTGTCTAAACAACTAACGATTACTCTTTTCTTTTTTTTTTGCCTCACAGGATTTCATTAAAACACTGATTCAGGCCAATTGAATATTACTCTGTCCTATTAAGATTGCAGCTACTCGTCAGCTCAGCCAATCTTCTGTCATAAACGCGCCATGCCACTGCTCTTGATCGCTATGACACAATGAAATAACTAGAGTTTCACTTAATCCCCAAGATATAATATTAGCGAGCACGTTTTGAGAAGTGGCTGTTGCATCAAATTCTAGTATGCAAACTTATAGCCAGTGAGAAGGGCTAGCTTTTCCGGAAAAGTGACAGTCACCACTTGGAGAGTCTCCCAGTAGGATGGATCATGCGTCCCTGGGCGGCTTGTTAAATTTTCTGGTCCTTTTCATTTAACAAAACAGTCGAACGAGGTTAGAGCCATCGAAGTAAGCTTGTTTCTCTCTCTTGTGGGTTTTGGTAGTAATTCATTCCAATTCAATTATAAGCTTTCATTTTGAAAATTTTATGCCGCTACGAGTTTGATGGTTAAGGGTTACGCACTCCAAACATTACACGGCACCTTAACCTTAATTCTAGATAACTTAGGCTCAATAAAATGTAGTTTTGAACGCTGATGCCGTTTAAAATTGTTCAAGTGTCTACGTCCCTACAAAAAATGTGGAGAGGGGTTCAGAGATGCAGTACAAAATAAGTCCAGTGGCTTAGATAACAATTGGTTATTCCGTATGCTCAGCCTCTTTGTGCAGTGTTGTATTTTAGGGTACAAAACTTTCTAGCCTAGTAGATCTCCGCAGATCTCAACGCTCGTGATATCCCTCTTCTTTGTGTTCTTTTTTGACTGGCATGTGCGATGTTTTTTGTGCATAGTTCCTAATCGAACTACATAAGAAACTAGTGGGGTGCCAGTTCAGTGGCTTGGAGTTGAAAAGACGAGCGGATTATTGGCTTGTACGCGTTCATTTCTGACCCCTTCCCAGAACTTCGTGTCGTGACCGGCAGGAGCAGTGACGTTTCCATGCGGTGACAGCTCCGGATCGCTTCACATCCTTTCATTGGTCACTGCACAGAAATATCATGGCTCCCAAGCGTTCAGAACAGGAAGCTCCGAAGGAAGGTCGAAACACGTTTAAGTGGCGTCTCCAGTGCCCTATGGGAGATATACCCGTGGAGTAGACGGTGGTGCAGTCGCTGAGCGCAGTCTCCACCAGGTTGTGCTGGGGCAGCTCGATGGCGTCGTCCACCACCAGGGGGACTTCGTCGTCCCAGTTGAAGATGAGGTCGTCCGTCGTGTAGGACACTGCGGCGATACAAGGGAAGAAAACAGGCAGTGTATGGGCAGTCAGGACACATTTATTTATTTATTTATTTATTTAAAGTACCCCCAGGGCCCGAAGGCATTCTAGAGGGGAGAGTACATACATGAAACAAAGATAGTAAAATAGTAACCAGTCAATATTATTAAATATACAACAAACAAAGAAAAACAAAAGGTCATATGGGTCTCTGCTAAAATAGTTAGTGATGGAATTTCTAAATCGGTGATGGAATTTCTAAACCGGATGGACCTTGTTATCCCAGCCTAGACTTTACCGCTGTTTCTGGGTTAGTCTGTTTATCAGGTTAAGCCATTTGGTTAAGCTCCACAAACCACCATTTTTTCTTCCTCTTTCTACACCTGCAGTCGTGGACGCGACAAACAAAATTATTATTATGATGTGGTTGTAAAGCTGTCTGCTAGACCTGCGTGGGTGCAACAGCCCTATTGATCCGGGTTTTGGATTCTGTTGGCTTAACTTGCTAAGGAATGTGTTGGTTCCACGCTGCTGCTGTAACAAAAGGCAACCCTTTCAGTGAACTCCACGTACGCATTTGTATCATGCCTAATATCTTCTGCTGCGAAGATACTTGACTTCATAAAATAAATTTGTTCCAGTGTGTAGGCGGCTAAAGCATACCATTAAAAAGTAAGACGCCTCAATTTGGAGACAGGATATTGATTTTTTGTGGTATTCTCGAACTGCACAACATGCAAATGTTGTTACCAAGCGCATGCAGTAGCTTCACCGTACACACTCAAAAACGGATTTCCGGGACGTTTTACAGTCACACCCGGAAACAAAATGAGAAAGTCCTTACATAGGTTACTTTAATGACAAAAGATCAACAGCAAAACAACAACAAGAACAACAACAACTGAAGGAGAGCTTCTTAGCACAACATTAATTTTAGCATTGCGCAGTATTCAGTTTAGTTGCAGCTATAACTAAGGAATGAAGGGAAAATCATTGTTTTGCTTAAAGAAGCAAATTTAAAAGCTGTTTGGCGTAGAGTTGACAAAAATCGCATAATGTAGCAAAAGTATGTTTGAGCAGCGCGATCTGTAAGGAGTATTGTGAAACAGGTTCTCCGACCCCGTTACGTGGCAGGAGATTTATGCAACAACTTCGTCCAGTAAAGTTAGGCTAAACAATTGAGTTGGCAAATTTGGTAGTCTGTGTAGCGTACACTTCCTGGTGATAGAAAAATGCAGCGGGGGAGCAAAATGGCTTAGAAGGGCGAAGGAATGAATCATACTTTTGATTTCTAGGCTAGGTGGCGCAAGCTACCGCCCGTTATAAAGGGAACAGCCATTAGCATCTTTCTATCTATTCATCGTGAACTCACAATCACAATTTAATAATAATAGGGCAGAGGACACTATGACAAATCGGCGAATGGTAGCGACCTTAAAATGAATCAAAGGGGGCAATGTACTCTTACTCAATTAGACATCATTTCATCAGGTATATCGAAGCGTCTATCACACCAATAAAGCATTACTCTATTTAATGCCCGGACCAGATCCCCACATTATATAGTTTACCACAAGTCCCAGTCCGGTACAGGACCAAACCTAAGGACGTGGATTATTTAAAAGATTGGAATGTACATTTTCGCTCACAACGAAATGCCCGGTATGTGTTCGGTTTCATTATTATCTTAAAATGAAAATGAGGTTAATTTCACGTTTTCAGCCTCCCAAACGTGCCCCGAACGCCTGCAACTTAAGGAAGTGTCTTGACGTGACAAATTGCAGTGAAGGCACGTGCCGTCTCGTACTTTTTGAGGCCTGAGAACGGCCTGCAAGGATAGCTCGACTGCATCATAACCTTCAAAGAACTGCTTTCAAATTAATGGACGAGTGATGAAGGAAAAAATCTGACGTAATATTTTTCTTGAATTAGAACGCGATGGTAAATTACAGAGATAAAAGAAAAGCGACAGATAAAACGAAGACAAAACAAAACATGTTTTGTCCAGTATTTGTTGTATACGTTGCTTTCCTTTTGTCACTAAACTTTTTGTTTATCTTCGAAGTTTGGGATTAGAATACTCAACTTACTCGAATCTTAAGATTACGTACAACACACCAATATGGTGAACACTATGGCAATTGTAAAACGTGTAAATTAAACAAAACTGCCAGAAAATATCTTCTGTGAACCTCAACAAGGTTTATTGGGCGCCTACCTGTAAGCTAGCTTCTTCCCTTAGAAAGTGGAAGTGCGGTGGTGCACGCTTTACAGAGCGGCAACGCCGTGTCAGTGCCTAAATAGAAAGACAATCGAAAGTAGCCATAGGGTTGCTGAAGGGAAGGTGTGCTCATTGCCTGCGTCGGTTCAATCCAGTGATACCGGGACGGAAGTAAATGGCGCAGTCATCGAATCTGATCAAAATATTCGCCAAATTTCACACAATCTTCGCCGCGTCGCCACATGGGCTAGAATCACCTGGTATTGCAGCGAGTAGCAGTAATCAGTTCCATACTTTTGCTAACCGTTTTTTTTCTCACTCATTTTACTTTATCCCATTTTCTGCAAGGTTTCCCTCTAAGAAAACTGAAGTCTGGCCTTCATGAGAACCATAGCCGGAGGACAATAAATAGCAAAACTGAGCAGTTCGACTGCGGGACGACTTGTTACATATCAATATCCCGGCTCCGCCAAAAAGTTTGTCTTTCGGCGGCTTCGTGAACTTTGATTCATTCAATCAAGTACGGTTCATTCACCTGCATACTTTAGATAACTGCCTTCGTAGAATATTGCGATGTCTCGGCTTATGACATGAATCTACCGGCCCCTTCTGACGAAAATGGCTTTTAAAATGAAGCTGGCTCATTACCTGCTGTAAGCCGCAATCTGAGGATATTTGTGTTCCAGGTTTGGAGAGGGACTTCGCCTTTTGGTGTAGAAAAGAGAGACATTTATCCTCAATGTTACGTGGTCGAGCTCTCACTCTACCACAGAGCGGGGACGTTGAATAGCATTTCCCGATTTCAGGCGTTCTTCATCAGCGTAAGTACGTTGTACACATGAACACATGTGTTCGTATAGGGCCTATCGTAATTTTCTTCGTCTTTCACTTTGGTATTAAATGAAGGCAAACAAATCGGGCCTTGTGAACGTCTAAATAGCGAGAGGTCAATCCGCCAACGAGATTCGGCGGCGTGGTTTGACACTGGGGAGGGGTAACTTTTTGAGTGAGGTCCGGGACTGCAAACCCGAGGTCTGAAATGTGCTCACGCTTCTGTGATTACAGGATCGCACGCCTATTAGCAGCGAGAAGTTTAAGTATCACCGCCTGGTGGAATTTTTTTCACATTCCAAAGTGAGGATACTTCAACTTTTTCTGCTGGTGCAAGCACGTGCGATGCCAAGCTTCTATTCACTATGAAATTTAAAACATAACCGGGTGGGTAGCACGTCCACTACCCAGAGTGAGGTAAAGCACTTTAGAGTGAAAAAAACAACAACATAAGCGCCCCTAGCGAGCTTCTTACCGCTGTTCATGTCGAAACAATTAGGGGCGCAGCTCCAGGGGAGCTATGTTGCACGTTCTTGGACTCCCAGGAGACTAGGAAGAAGGAGGTGACGTAGGTGTGAATGAACGTATGTTCTGCAGATACCGTCATCAGCGACTCCACCAATCAACATCCAAAGACCGTTGTTGACGTCACTTCCTTCTCCCTAGTCTCCTGGGAGTCCCAAACGTGCAACTATAGCACCCCAGGTAGATGACTGACTGAGCCGATCTATGACCTTTGCATCCAGATTTGATCCCAGTGCCCCAAACTTGTCCTAAAGCCGTCGATTATTTATATCAATGCGCCGCATTTATGGGCTAGGCGGAAACGTGCGGTCATAGCTATGCGAGGGTTCATCAGTCGATTGATGATGAGCCGAAGCCTGCCCTACTTCTAAGAGCCTAATGCAACAGGATTGAGATGGTTTTTATGTTCATGCGTCAAAAGAATACACGCCTATAAAAGCTTTGATAGCACACGTGGGTGCTGAAGACTAAACTGGAGCTCACCTTAGTAAAGCCTCATACCAAAAATTATGAGCGATTCCACTTTGTGAAGGTGGATGACCAGCGAAGCTGTTTAGCACACGACACAGACCCGCCCCGAGGAGCCGGAGGAAACTAGACACGCGCGACGGGACCGCCACCCCGGGAGAGCGGAAGGAAAGGAAACTAGGCACGCAAGCGGCTTGGAACGACGACAAAGAGAGGCCGGTGCGAGCGTAGACATGGCCGACGTGGGTCGCACAGCGGCAAATCTTTGAGAAACCTTTATTATCTACCTGAGAGTCTACTGATCTTGAAAATGGTGCCTATTATAACTAATCTACTGAAAAGACCTACTGCTAAATTACCCAAGCATCAAAGAGAATGCAGGGAATGGTGTCCCACGCGCCGCGCGTGCCGGCATCTGCAGCAGTAACTGTTCTAAAGCAAAAGCCTAAAACAGATGGCACCTTGCACGCGCGTTCGTCAACACTTTATTTTGGTTATTTACTTCGGATCTTTTATACAGGGAAGGCGTGCGGCGCGTGCGGCGGTTCGAGCGTGGAAGTTTTGGTCACACACAGGAAAAATCCACAGAACCCTAGCCGTAAACAGCTTCTCCGTAAAACAACTTCAACCTCCTTTTCTTTTTTACTACAAGTCTCCTGTTTCCCAAAACACGGATACCTCTCCCTTCACCTGTAATTCCGAAAGAATAATTTGGTAGCTTCGGTGCATGACCATATCGTTGACGCCTAAAATCCTCTCGCTATTCCCACTTTCAACACCCCTGATCTGTCTATCTATGCTGGAACGCAAACTCAATGATGTAGAAAACTGCATCGGGCACTGATTGGTTCTTCTCTCGGGTCATGTGACATGACGTTGAAACGTAGTTTTTCCCTATGCAGTTCGAGCTATGCTCGTAAAATGATGCAGTTGGCGGTGACGTCAAAATGTCGTCATGATGCACTTTGACGATGCAGTTAACTGAGTGGTCGAGGCGAAGCCAGAGATTAAACTGCATCGTAAAAGATGGCGACCCTAACGTATGCATCTCTACTGTTGGGTTCGCCAGCGGATCGAGTTTTAGAGATCACCGGGATGCTTTCTAGACAAGCGATGCGAGGTTTGTGTGCAAATACCGGCTGACCAAAGGGGTGACTCGCTGGCTGTGTGACCAGCTTCGCGGAAATCTCCAGCGGCGTCGTGAGGGGCCCCGTGTGCTGACGGTCGAATAACAAGTCCTCGCAGCTCTACGCTTCTACGCCGCTGGCAGCTTCCAGGGAACCGTCGGGAGCGACGAAAACATTGGTGTTCATCCGTGCTCTGTGAGTCGCGTACTTGGTGATGTCACCAACGCTATCATCGATTGCCTCGGATCGAAGTGGCTCTGTTTCGAACAAACTCAAGCAGAGAAGGCGCTGACAAAAAGGAAGTTCTTCGAGCGATGCAAGTTCAGTGGCGCGATCGATAAATATTCTAAATACTCTTACACGATTCAACACGATTGTGTTTTCATTTTAGTGCACCCCATATAAGCGATTTGTCTGAGCGAAAAGCCAAGCAAGCAACGGTGACAGGCTTAAGTTGAGCTAGTTCGTTCATACTTCAGATAGAGAGGAGAGAGAGAGAGATATTTACTTTATTTTAAAGCAACTACTTAAGGTAAGGCCATCTGAACTAGAATAAACATACACATAAAGAAAAGACCATACACACCGTGGGGACTAACAACTGCATAGAATGGATGCTTGGGCGAGTTGGATATTCATATTGTAGGAGAAGCGCAGAAGGAAACTCACTCACACAGAAATTGCAGGCACACCAAAAAAACGGTCACTCAAGTCGCGCTGACTTACAACTCAAATTGTATTTTCGCCTTCTTTCTTTTTCTTTTACCCGTATTAATTTGTCTCACTTCGTTCTCTTTTGTACAACACAAACAGCAATCTCTATCGCACATCACCTTCGAGAGTCAAGAAATAACAATTCTTTTTCAGTAAGCGTTATGGAGGGACTACTAACACATGTGTCACTCTTTTTTATGATGTTAGCTGCCTCTATTATCTCACGTGTTAATTGGTGATGGTTCTTTCCAATTACGGCGCTATTTTTAAAGTCCGCAGTGCACCCACAGTCACGGCAGTGGATGCCCAAAAGTCCTGAGTTTGCTAATCGGATGTTGTTGTTATGTTCCCTTAATCTATCATTTATGCATCTTCCAGTTTGTCCTATGTACTGTTTGCCGCATGAAAGGGGAAAGGAATAAATCACTCCTTCTGAGCAAGGTATGTATGGGGTTTTATGCTTTTTAGTGCAGCCGGTATTGGTTTTTGTATGGCGTTAACTTTTTTACATAGGCATACATGACAAGCATCGCATTCTAAAAGTTTCACTTCTAGTACTTCGGGCCCATTCGCAAGAACAACTTTGAGCCCGTCCTATTCTCCACCATGATTGCCATCTCTATTTGTCAAGCGAGGAGCTACAGTTACTGTCTCCGGGTTAAAATATTACCCCCGAAGTCAGGAGCTGTTTGGAGGCTTCGCCCCTCTGTAGGTCACGGGAGGAGAGTATGCAAGATCCTACAATCGGAGTGGCACAGGCAAACAAGACATTACCGTGATTGCCTTCACTTAAACTGTGTGACAATGCAAGTCCTTCAGCGGGAAAAAGAGATGGCGAGAAATTTCTTGCACTACCGAGAGAACGACGGAGTTTTTGTGGCGTCTCACCCTAAACCATCTTCGCGCCATCACACCAAAGAAAACTACCCGTCCCTGCAATCCTGTACACATCATCGGAGACGTACAGTTACCGCAACAAGTGCAGCACGTCCTCAGCATGGGGCCCAAGTTCGCCGTAGAACCCAAAAAATCGGCACCTGAGCTACTGTCTCTAGTAAGGCAAGTGTCAAGAAGGGCTTCCTTATCTGAGTGTGATAGATGCACTTCAGAGGGCGTAGATATTTTGTCACGATATAAACCTTCTGTAAGTCACCTGCCAATCAAAAAGGTTGAAAATTACCTGATGGAGAATTCTTTAAACATAATACCAGCAGACAAGGAAGGCGGTTTCGTTGTTATGCCCAAAGAGGAGTTTGGGGTAAAAGCCCTTGTAGCTATCGAATCTGTTTTCCAACGTCACGACAACATCTCATTAGCAAAACTAAAAGGTGAAGCCAAAAGGCTCCTTCAGGACCTAAATATAAAAGAGCCTTGCCCCTATTTTGAAAAAAGCAAACAGCTTAGCTTAGAAATATTTTTCAGCGCCAAGACGCACAAGGTTGAGTGTCCCTTGCGCGTTATTGTATCAGAACGAGACACCTGGCAAAAATCTTTGGCTATATATTTACAAAGAAGACTTAATTTATTAACAGTTGATGACCCCTTTTTGGTAAAAAACTCAAATGAAGTCATCAGCTTCTTACAAGAACACAGTGCCAACCAATACCAGGCTTTCTCAATTGACATCAAGGACCTTTATTATGCTTTACCTCAAGCACGCCTCTTAGAGTGCATTGAAGACAGCATTGACTCGTATGGTGCCATAGCTTTTCAGAACACCTCAGGACTTTCCCAAAGCAACTTTCTTGATTTGCTCAGGTTTTATCTCAAGTCTACCTTTGTGTTCTGGAACGGTAACACCTACCTCCAAAAAAGGGAGTCTGCATCGGGTCCTGCATTGCGCCAATTCTCAGTGATTTATTCCTAGCATACCACGACAGACTGCTTCAAAAGAGCTTAGATTCCTCGACAGTGGCAAAGGTTTTTCGCTACGTTGATGACTATTTGATACTCCTGGAAACCAACGAAAAAGACCTCCGGATTCATGTGCCCAATGTGCTCGTCAAGTTTAGGACATGTTTAAACCCTTTGGAGATCACACACGAGCTACCAGAGCTAGGATCCTTAAGATTTCTGGACCTAAGACTGTCCCTTCAGCCCCGTCATGTCTGTTGGTCGTATGAGCCGAGAGGAAAAAACCACTCCTCAATTATGATTCGGCGCATTCGAAATTGGTAAAGAGAGGAATTGTCAATCAGTGCTTAAAAACTCTATTTTCAAGTCCTGCCAGCATGCAGGCCTAGCAAGCTTCACAGGACAAGTATCTAGGATACTAAGTGCGGGATATCCTTCACATCTAATAACTTCGGTCGCCGAAAGCCTCCTTAAACAGATTAAAAAAGGACAAATCACATCCCGGAAGCCACGCGTCAGATACAGTAACCAAAGACCGGTAGTCATCCCCTATATTCATAACATCTCTCATAACCTTAAGAAAATTGGGAATCGCGCAAATATTGATGTAGTCTTTTCCGCCCCCATCAAGCTCTCAGGCCTATGTAAAAAAGTTAACGCCATACAAAAAACCAATACCGGCTGCACTAAAAGCATAAAACCCCATACATACCTTGCTCAGAAGGAGTGATTTATTCCTTTCCCCTTTCATGCGGCAAACAGTACATAGGACAAACTGGAAGATGCATAAATGATAGATTAAGGGAACATAACAACAACATCCGATTAGCAAACTCAGGACTTTTGGGCATCCACTGCCGTGACTGTGGGTGCACTGCGGACTTTAAAGGGGCGAGCAACAGTTTTTGGAATTTGCGCAAATACCGCTTAAAACGGATCCCTGACGTTAATGACCTATGAAACACGCGTTCGTTTTTCACCCCACGCAATAGAAGTCCCCCAAAAAATTAAAGAAAAACGAGCATCGTTCACCCCCTCAACTCGCAGCCAGAACAAGTGGCCACGTGATCTGGAGCCGACTATATGCCGCCAATGTTGATCATAGCCACGCGCTGGGGTTGGCAAAGCACAGGACACGCGCGGAGTTCCAGACATTGTTATGGCTCGGCTATTGTCGTCATTGCAGCGATTGGACACGGGCCACTACCCGAATGCTTCTCGAGCTAGTAATTATCACGAGCCCAAATCGAGTGTCCACGCAATGCTCGGGTCCAATCTATGAACAGCATTCAAATATCGTCATATGGAGTGTACTGCGATCCTCACGTTACGTCATCAAATTTTGCAAAGGAGAGATTGCATGAAAATGATCGCTTTTGTCCTTGAAATTACACCGCAACAAAGAAGCTTCTTGGCCAGTGGCGTTGCGTGCGAGTATCCTTGAGTCCCACTAGTACCAGTAAGCTCGTGTAAAGTGAAAAACATTCCAATTGAATATCGTTGCACCGTCTTTAAAAATAGCGCCGTAATTGGAAAGAACCATCACCAATTAACACGTGAGATAATAGAGGCAGCTAACATCATAAAAAAGAGTGACACATGTATTAGTAGGTCCCTCCATAACGCTTACTGAAAAAGAATTGTTATTTTGACTCTCGAAGGTGATGTGCGATAAGACTGCTGTTTGTGTTGTACAAAAGAGAACGAAG
>JAZHYW010019017.1:0-26356 GCA_037355805.1 Ixodes ricinus | reverse complement strand
TGCTTTTGACTCGGATAGATTGAAAGTAGTTCGAGTTTTGCTTTTTAGCCCAGAACAAGTCTCTCTGCCCCCCCCCCCCCCCCGCGCCTCTTGGAAGTTTCGTGGTTCTGTTTGCGGCTCTTAGGCCGGGTCAATATTAGGCCGTTTTAGCATAACGGTACCGCAAGCTACCGTGGGCACGGTAATATTTCTGGAGCGCCGATGAGCGTGCTTCGAACTCACCAGCGATACCTAACGGTAGCAGTAGTGCTTCCGTATAGAAGCTTATGAAAAGAGCTGTGCTACAAGGGCCTACTGGTTGTCCAAAGGTACGAAAGCCGCGAGCAGCGGTAGCCAATCCAGGAGCATCAGACCGTAGCACGTGATAGACCCTACTGCGAGGGGCATTCCTGCGGGAACTGCGGCGTGTTTCAGCTCAGGGGATCCCGAGGGGCCCTGGTTTCCGCCAATTGCCGAGTTACGCCGAAACCGAGAATTAGCGCCGAGATGTTTCGTGGCACCTTCTTAAGGCCTGTTCACACATGAAGCGGAGCGCTACTAACCGTAGCGCTTACCTCGCGCTAAGCGCGTGCTGACGGGAGCGTTCACCAGCTTTGTATCTCACCGTCAAAACTGTTGCTCATGGCAGACGATAAGTAGCTGACGGCACGTGAGGAGCGCTACATTAGCGCTTCGCTGCATGTAGAAACTCGACCGCTATAGTCCCCATCTGTGACGTCACGACCTGCGGATTTGCTTCGCCATGACGTCAAGAGTTGTAATCCTAGCTACACCGTATTATCAGTGACGAACGACGAATTCGGTGGTAGTGCAAAAAAACTGTAAGCTGGTAATCAAATTCTTCAGCTCAATATCGATTAAAGTTAACATTCTGACATTACTTTTACTTCCGTCGATGAAGCTAATTAATGTAAAAAATAGTGACGTTTTAGTATGACACCTGGACGCGCCTCCGAGCCGCTCGTCGAAAATAGACCGCTAATGTGTCGGCACTCTCCAGCTATCTTGCAGGCGCCGCCATTTTCGTGCTTAGCGCAGAGCAGCCGTATCCAAAGTCCTCCCCAACGCTCGTCCGCCATTGCTCGATCACGAACGCTAAGCATAGATTGGGCACGAGGGCTGACGTCAGCGTTCGAGTGTGAACTCGGATCCAATGACGCGCTTCGTCGTTCCAAGCAATGGCGGCACCGCCAATGTTGCTAGACGGACTTTTTGAAAACGGTATATTGGCCGTTATAACCCTCTAAAGATGCGACTCCTTGAGCTTTAGGTAGTGGTGTCAGGAAGTTCGGGCGATCAGCGTGTTTCTTTGTCGCGGACGGTTTCGGCATTCTTGGAAGACGGAAAAGCGTTTCCTGCGTTTTCAGATAAAGCTTCGGATAATTGGCGTTCGTGGTTTTTAAGCACTAGAAATAGCGGATGTACGCGTCGTTGCTCGGAAGAGTGTGGCGCTATTGTGCTGCTCCCGACTACCCCAATAGACCGCTGTCGAAAGTCTCGTGCAGCATTGTTAGAAAGTCGCGAACCACTGCACAATGGCGGAACATACCGACACCGCCAGAACAGTTGCAAATCTGAAGTGTACATAAGATGACGTTAAAACGGAATATTGTAGCCTTTGTAGAGTGTCGAACTCCGGCGCTGTCTGTAGTGATCCGCAATAGCGGCTGGGTTACTGTGCCTCGGGGGACAACCTTTCTTGGCAATGCAAGTTTGAGGTAGGGCGCATTTCTCCCCTTTTTCCTTTTAAGTTGTGTGGCTCGATTCTCCTCTCTGAAATGCCGAAGGTTGCGCATAGTGCTCCAGCAGAGCTGACGTAATCCTCCATACTGGAAACCGTTCGGTGCCGTTTTTAATCTCGCGTACGGCGCGCGCTGTCACTGTCACATGAACACGCGCAAGCCCTCACATCTCGTGGTAAGCGACTCGTACGCACTCCTTTCCGTGGAACTGAACGCGATCGCGCCAATCGGCAACTGGACCCTGAGCCCCATGCCGGACGTCCTTCAACGCGTTCATTGGACACGAGTCCAAGCCGGGCATGACGCAGCACTCGTATCCAATTGGCGTCTTCTCTCGATCTCCTGCGCGATGACGTCAGAATACCTGTGCGCGAGCTTTGATTATTCCGTGTGGTGTTGACCGAGTTCCCGGAAATTACACGCTAGGCTGAATTCGTAAACACTGGAACGGTGGCTCACGCGCGTTTCCACCTGGATGAGCGTCATACGTCAAACAAGACCCCGGCCTATCGCAGTCGCACCGCAACGGCCAAATGTATTCCCCAACACAGCGGGACACCACAAGTCCAACGGCGGCTCACAAACTTCTCGCTGTCTAAACAAACTCACGCACAATCGGCTCGCCTCACTATTCCACATGTTTACCGCGCTTTTTTCTTCTTTTTTTTCGACGGAGGCAATCCTTTTTGAACTTCACAAGCCACCAGTTTCCAGCGTGTGTGCGTGTGCGCAAATCCCGTCGTAAGACCGACAAACGTACCGCACTCACTTTAATTAGTTCTACGCGTGCGCCAGGTTTCTAATTAACGCTCGCCTAGCCGTAATTAGGACTGGGCCCATGTGCTATCGCGGTCGTAACTCTCAGAATTTAGATTGACCTCCTCAAACCTGCAGCGCAGGTCGTTGAATGAGCCTTCGTGTATGTTAACGCGGGCGCGCTATGGCAATCGCTCCCGGACCGCATTCATATATTCAGATTGCGCATTCTAAATACGACGACTGTGGGCCTTTCCACGCTAATCACCCGGGCGAAAAATGCTGAGACAGTGAGCTGTGGATGCATGCGCAGCGTCTGATGTGCCGCACTTAAGCAAAGCAGCAGCGCGTGCTCAGACGGCTTCCAAAGCCCAGCGAATAAACATGGCAGCGCGCAGATCGGCGATTTTTGCAAAGGTCTGTACACGCCGATAATATTAGAACGACCGGGGAGTCGCTTAAAGCCCTACAGCTGCCGACGACATTCCGACGGAGCCAATCAGCTAAGCTCCAAAAATGCTTCGTCATCGGTCCTCGTTGTCTTTGTGAGTTCCTATTTTTATTTCTTTATCACCGGCTAAAAGTAATTGTGGCCTCGGCTCCGGTCGCACATGAAGTTGCGTATTTACCTACGCGGGCGCCGCCATCTTGAATCGCGGAACTTCCGGTATACGTGAAAACATCGCTTTGCTCTCGCCACGCTAGTGGCAATAGCTCACGTTTTAATCTCGACTGTCTATTATTCTTGTTTTGCATTGTCTATAATCTTTCACTTGCTCCAAGTTGTAATGCCTTGTGTCTTTTCATTTTTAGAGCGCAGCTCTTAGACGCCCGTTTCCGGCAGAGCGGCGTCGCCGTCGGCGTCGGCGTAACCGCGCGGTGCATGTATGGGAAATGTCCCATAATGCCCCGTGCGGGGAGGAAGGAGGACGGGAGGGAGGGCGAGGGGAGGGAGAGAGGAGGGGAGGGGGGAGGGAGGAGGGATGAGGAAGAGGAGGGGAGGGATGGGAGGAGAGGAGAGGAGGCGAAGGGGAGGGGAGAGGGAGGAGGACGGAGGAGGGGAGGAGGAACGATGAGGGGAGGAGAGGAGGAGGAGGGGAGGAGCTTGAAGGATGAGGCATGAAGGAGGAAGAGGAGGGAGGGGGGAGGAGTGGCAGCGGAGATGAGGTGGTAAGGAGGAGGGAGCAGGGGTATGCCACTCCCCTCAGTACCCTTCCATCCTCCTCCCTCCAAGACTGCCGCTCTAATTCGGCGTTACAGGGAGTTGTAAACGGCTTTCATTTTTTTATTTTTTATTTTTTATCCCACATATTGAATTTGTTATACTTCGTTTCAGCTTGGGTCGAGACGCAGCCGATGCTACAAGCGCGAGCTGCGGGCTTTCAGCGTCCCTGCCAAGCACGGGCGCTCGTGCAATGCAAGCACTGTTCAGGGCCACACGCTCGCGCTCGTAGCATCGGCTGCGTCTGGACCCAAGCTGAAACGAAGTATAACTGTGCTGGGGACGAGGGTAAACGAAAACGATTATATATAGACCCCTTTCAAAATATCTGGCAACGGTGAAAATCCGCTAAACGAGTGCCGCAACATTGGGCGGCCGACACCATCTTGCAGGGTTGTTCCGGACGCCCGGACGCGCGTGCGGCTGTAGGTGCTGCTCTCTCCAACGACACTTTCTTATTTACCTCGCTCCTGCATGGCTACAAGCGGGGTTTTCCCCATCACCGGTTGGGTAACCGACATCTCCCAACTTCCAGCTGTGAAAGACAACGAAGTGGAACGTTTCTACGAGAGTCGATCGGAATCGGTGCGTTGCTTCGAGAGAAGTTACAATTTCCTTGTGGAGGGGTTTGTCATCTCGTCGTCCGTGAAGGCAAACTACGCGAGAAAAAGGTAAGAGCACCTTCGATATTGCAAAATTCGACAGGCTTTGATTCGCATAGGTGTCACTCGCTGAGAAAAGCAACCGGCCAGCGATCGTCGAACAGATATCGCTGAGGTTCTCGCCGATCGTTGGCTGTGCGTATTTTGTACCACGAAAAAATATTTTTACGGGGGCAGGCAGGCCGAACACAGACGTTCACTTTCTTTGTTGCTGCCTCAAATAAGTACATTGCGCTACGCTAGTCGTACTGACTAACAGTGTACTACTACTAGCGATTGCGAAATGTAATTGCTCTTTCGTGCTGCTTCGCGCTCTTTAACCCCATTTTGCACGCTGCGATTCTTCTCCAAAATAACGTGATCCCTGTCGCTTTTTGACTCAAATCGCAGTCATTTTCACGCCGCGATGCGATGGGAGCATTCGCGACAGCAACTTGTGAACATCACCGGCGTCAAAATGCTATACATTATTACTATGTTTTTTTAAAGAGACAGCATGATGGCTTCTTTGACACAGTTTATTTTTCAAAATTTGTCTGCAAATAAGTGCATATTTTCTTCTTTTTTTTGTGCACTTCGTACATGTCATTTTTTGCATGAAAAGGATCATGACATTCCTATTTTGTTCAGTGCAGGAACATGCTTCGCTACACCCTTGAGCTACATTGCATCACCACATCACCCACGGAGTGTGGAAAGTATCAGTCAGTGATACTGTGTAGTCTCCTCCCTAGCTGAAACAAGGGAATCGGACTACGAATGCTGCAAACTGCACTTAGGAACAGGGGATGCAAGGCACGATACTCAGTGCTGGCTTTTACTTTTGTTGGCCGCGCGATCGTGTCTAAACCCGTCAAAACATAACGTGAACATCGATAAGTACGTACCCTTGTTCCGGACGAGTCCAAATACCCACTCTGTTTACAGAGGGGCACGCAGCAGTAGGTAGGCATCACACACGTGGTCGAAAATGCACGCGCCGCACGCCAGTCACGCGATGTCAACTGGTATCGGCGCTGCCGCCGCCAACCCTGCAAGATGGCGGCTGACGCTGATTGCCGCTGCGTTCAACAGATGGCGCTGTTTTTTGTAAAGGTCTATAGTCGGTTTCACCCTATGGTGTACCCCGGCTAAGGCCAGAAGCGCGAGCTCATAGCGTCGGTAGCTGCCCTACTCACGAGAGCTCGTGCCGCCGAGATGTGTCCTAGTGCAAGGAGCTCGCGCTTTTAACCTTTCCTGCGGTACATCATTGAGTGAAATAGAGTACAGTAACTAGAAGCGGTGACTATTTGCTTCATTTAGCACGCGCACATGCTTGCCGAAGACCAGAAATTTCGAACCGATGGAGGATGGGGCAAACTATTGGGCAGGAGATCGAACTATAGGGGCGCTTTATCGAGCTTGTTGTCCCCACAGCCCGGTGTTTACTAACACAGCATAACAAAGAAATTGAACCTCGCCTAGCACGGTCTGGGCACGAGCGCTTCGCTCTGACCAGTGCTTTGGTCGCACGAGGAGCGGCCTTCGAATCGTCATCTTCGATTTCTCGGATCAAAAACAAACAAGAAAATACGGTTTGTTGTCCCCACAGCTGAAGCGCACCGCTAGAGGCGTGACTGTTCGATCTCCTCCCCAATACTCTGTTTCATACTTAGCGTGCAACGCTGTCAAGGCTACTGGCGCGATCGCGTGGCTTCATCTATGGTTTTGTTTGCGCGAGAACGCGTGCAAATGATCTGCGAGATCAACCAGATTGCTCGCGCCAGCATCTTCGACAGCGGTGCACCATAAGTATGAAACAGAGCATAAAGGCTGAACTTCATGGAGCGAATTATGCGACGAATAACTGACAAACGTCGTCCGGACGGCACGCTCGCTTTGCGCGCGACGTAGCAGCCACTGTGCCGATCCCACGCTCAGAGCAAAAGCCGCCGAGCAGAATTCGCCGATTATTCGCAGCATATTCGTCCCATGGAGTTCAGCCTTAGGGTAAACAGCAGACGGGGATAGAGACAGCATTCTCGCTTTGTAGTTGGAGGCTAACGAACGCGAATGTCACAGACCAAAAAAAGACAGATTTTGCGAGTTCCTTTTTGTTATATTGACTGAGCGCCGACAAGATCCCTCCGTGGATAACGAGTAGTGGGAAGCAGAACGGACCTATCGCAGTCCCTGTTCTAGACAAGGACACCGTCTCAAATGTGCAGGGTAGACAGAAAGTTCAAGCCTCGCATTTTCCGTTAACGAGAAGTCCTGTTTGTGTCAGGGTCCTGCTGTCAAACATGTTTTGTATTTTGCTTAAAAAATACTGTTTTTATTCCTTTTCAAGCCGCATAAGCCTGTGTTTGTGTTTCTTTTTTATTCCAATGTGGCCACGCATGCAGACTTATATACCGGGTGTTTGATTTTAATTCGAACTATTTAAAAGAAGCCGTCAGAGATACACTAATGCGGTTTGTGCAGATGAGTTACACGGGCAGGGGGACGCAATTCCGAAGAAAAAATCGTCGCGAAAACGTCAAATAATTAACACGAATTTGTTCGTTTTTTTTTTATTTTGGTTAGTGAAAATAAACATTTGGTTCCAACTAGAAACTGGTAGAGCGTTATCGAAAACCACTAAATTAGATAGAGTTTTAAAAGACTCAAATCATGTGGTAAGCGTGGGTGTGCCTCTAAAGTTATCACTGGTGTAATAAGGCACAAGGCTTGCGGCGCGAAAACGTGGATGATAAGATTACCGCCCGCGTTTTTGTATCGCTGAGCTTTCTGCCTGCTGAACGAGTGATAACTTTAGCGCTCCCCCGCCCTTCCCTCGTACTTCGTTCGAGTCGTCCTCAAATCGAGACTGATTTAGGTGGTTCCGATTATGGTCTGCAAGTTTGCAATTCGAACCATATATGTGTTTCTTAACTAAGAAAAAAGAAAGTTAAATTATTCATTCTAGTGAATGAAGCAAACTTTTCGTGATTATTCCCCTTCAAAATTATGTCCCCTTTGCCGTATACTGCACAGACCGCGTCAATGTATATATATTTCACCGTTTTTTGAAGGTATTTGTTTGAATTACAATTTAACAGAAACCTCTATCGTCACCGACAGCATAAGAAACGCAGGGCGTGGCATAAATATGATCAAGCTTCTTCTTTGTGATTGGTTCTGTAGCATACTGATTGGCTGATGCCAAAGTTTGATCGACTGCAGAGAGATAATCACATGCTCGAAATTGACAACGCCCTGCGTCCCTCAAGCTGTCGGTGAGTTCTTTGTTTTCCCCATTTTTGCGAATTACTTTTATTCACTTTTTTTTATTTTTAACTCGCACTTCTTCGAGATTAAGCAAATTCCTTAGTATTTTTCCCCATGTAAAGGTTTTCCTTACATTCAACGGCAAGAAACCCGCGTACCGCGTGACCACGTTAAAAAATGTTCCTGCGACCTCCGCGGCTCCATTAAAATAAGGGACCAAAATACCGGACGGTTTCCGCTTTAAATTTACACGAACTATACACAGCTCCCACGCAGACGTCACTGTATTCGGATGGCGAAACCGTTTTCTTCCAAATACGCACGGAGCACGGTCCCGGCATTCCGGTAACGACAGGGATGTTACGGTAACAAAGTTACGGTAAAGTTATTGTAAGACGGTCCGCTGTTACAGATCGTAGTGTACACCAGTAGTGTGCGGTATGAGCACCGCCGTTCCATTGCAACTTCATTACGGTGAATTAGAGTTTCTAAATCATTCGATTCCTTTCAACTCATAAGACTGGAGACAATGTGTCCATTCCCATTCTCGGAATGGCTGGACCGTTTCATTCCATTCCTCTAATCTCGAGGCGTAAAAAACAAAATGGCTTTTGACGGCTACACTGTGTTGTTGGCAAAAACAGCATAAAGTTGACGTCGTCAAACAGGTAGACAACCGCAACAATGTGCAAAACTTGTCACCAAGGCAATGATTCCACTGAGCCGAGCGGGGGCCGCACGAAGCGCTTGATGGCACTTGGTTGCACCGCCGACACCGATCTTACAACCATGCGTAAAAAGCTCACTACAGACGGCAAAAATGAAAGCCACTAATTGTCTTCACCAAACGGACCGCATGCCCTTCACTATACATGGGCGGCGTGTTTGTTGGATGAGGCCTTAAAGATGTCTAGTGCTGGAAAAGTCAGCTGCGAGCCATCGTAAGTTTTAAAAAAGAGTATAGGCGCCTAGTAAACTTTCGCTCGTCGGGGAATCAGCTAGTCGTCGCCGGTTCTGTTGCATAAACACGAGCCAGTTGTGGCACGTGTGGCTCGCGCGCGCACTCTGGGGTGAGAAGGACGGGAAAAAGTGGGTGGCGTGGCTCTTTCTCTCTGCCTGGTGGCCTACGACTAGTGCCGTAACCGCGCGTGGTCACTAACCGCGGCTACGTCGCGTCTTGCGGCGCCAGGAACGACTATTGTTCGTTCACGGCTACGCAGTTGTTGCTTTACGGGGGGCGAAACTTACATCCTCGAGGAATCATGAGCTTGTTCCACTATGACCAGTCAATAGCGTTGCGACGTCAGGCCGTAGGCCCCGCTTCAAGATCGACTCGGCTCGCATAAGAACCGGACCCATTCCTGTCCCCCTCTATTCCTCCCAATGCTGCCGCGTTCTTTGGCTAGTTGCTCCGGATTTTGTGGACCGGCATTTCGTGGAGCCGTGACCTGTGACGTCCCATAATGCAACGCGCGCAGTGTTGCATTACGGGACATCACAGACCTGCATACCACTTCAGTTTTTCCGCTAAATTTGAGCGGGGAAGTTGAATTGGTGTATAGGTGACATAGGTCACGTGACGTCAATTTCCCCGCTAAATTTAGGGGGAAAATTAACGTCCCGTGACGTACAGACCAATTAGGTTTCACCGTTAAATTTGGCGGGAAAATTGACGTCACGTGACCGTATGTCACGTGACCTATGAGGAAATACAGTTTCTCCCCTAAATTTAGCGGGAAAATTACCGTCACGTAGCCTAAATTGGGCCGCTACATTTATCGGCGACAATTGACGTCACGCGACCTGATGTCACGTTATGCTACAACGTTTCAGTAATGCAACACAAACGCCCGAAACATTTGGCATACAATTTTTTTATTCTTTTTCGTTTTTTTTTCTATTTCATTTTTGGGTTGCGCAAGTGCGAAACTATTCCGGAATCATCCCAACCACAAAATGGCAACTGCGCGACGCTGCCATACACAAATCACTAGGGGAGTTTTCGTAGATGATTTCCACTGTCCCGCAACGTTCTCCGCAGCCCGCTGCAAGATCCGGGACTCTTGCAGGCAAGGCTAGCGCCGCGCATGCGCAGTGGTGGCGTCTTCGTTCCGGGAGAGCGGAGCGGAGCGGGAAAACGGTCTACGAAAACTCTCTATTAGCGAGTTTTCGCAGATCGTTTTCGCCATCCCGCAACGCTCTCCGCAACCCGCTACGCGATGCCGGAACTCTACAGTCAAGGCCATCGGCGCGCAGGCGCAGTAGCGATTTCTTCGTTGCGGAGGGCTTAGCGGAAGCGGGAAACACGGTCTACGAAAACTCCCTATGGAGAATGCAATCAACCGCTCCGTCAGAGTCCAATCCACTAACGGCGGAAGCTGGCCATCGCGATTTCCTGCACAGCCCGGGAAAGATTAAGATGGATTAGGATACAGGCTCGTGCATGTCATCTGATGCCGCCTCGCTAATCCACGGCCAGCCCTTTGGGGCTCAGCCTTTTCCGGTAGACACTGTCCTCCGTATTGAGAAGACGTCGATCGCAGAAGGCACGTGAGTAGAAGCAGGGTTGGGCAGGAATACTCTCAAATGTATTTGGTAACACAAACATTGGGCAATAACAGGTAAAATGCTGATACTTATATACATGCTAAAAAGGTTTCCTGTACTGGAAATACTTGAAAAATAACTCTTATTTAGAAATACAAGACAGGATTACAGGTGCGGGAGTGTTGGAAAACATCTGTTAACTTTCGCACCATTAAAGAAGGGAGTCCTGTGCGGTCAGGGACACGAAACGTCCCTGACAAAACTCGGTCTCGACCCTCTGTGTGGAGGAAATCGACAATTCTATTTAAAATTGTAAAAAAAAAAAAAAAATACCATCGTCCCTAATGGTATCGCGATACCAAGAATACACCCGAAAATGTATTTCGATACGGAAATACAAAGTACAGTTGAAAAATCATATCGCGATAGAGAAATATAAATACATAATGTATTTCTGAAATACTATCGCAATACATTTGTATCGCGATACCGCCCAACCCTGATTCGAAGTTTCTCTGGGCAGATTCCCGGCCAAGACTCGGCCATACGCCCTTTTTCCCCCTTACGATCAGACGTGCACGGTACTGATTAGATGTAACTAAATTACTCGTAATTCATTACTTTTCGGAGTAAGTTTGTAATCATTTGATTACTTTATTACGAAGTAATCACGAGAGTAATTTGATTACTTTTGGAAGTACTAAAATTACCGTGTAACCGTTACTTCCCTTCCTAATGTTGGCCCTTTTGTCTCCACAAGTTTTCTACCAAGGTATCATCGGACCAAATCTCCGACAGAAGGACAGTCCACTAATATATCGGTGTATTTAAAAGATGAGTGGTTTGTAATTCCGTGATTCTAGATCAATAATGGACAGCACTAAAGGCCCGTTTTCAAACCAGCGGGAATATACTTTAGATGACAGTCATAAAAATATCAATAAGCAGTAATTAAACTTTTGGGCGCGTATAATTATTTTTTTTAATTACACGGTTCTGACAGTTTCTTTTGCACAATGAATCTTATAGGCCACAACACAAAATTACCACTTTCTGCTTTTTCTCAACAAGAGAGATCCTAATGTTCTCGAGGACTGCAATTGCCTGGCTGTCATAGAACGCAAATCAATTAAAATTTCAATATTTCCTTGGCAAACTTTTTTTTCTTATTCTACAGTATGTCTCAGAAAGTTGGATGCATGTCAAATTTGTCGTGTACCTCTCGCTGCTTGTTGTTGTTGTTGTTTTATTCTGTAGCATATTTATAGGATCAGCCTTAAGTCGCGGTCAAACTGCTTATACTAGGGTGCCTTAATGGGAGCGAGGCACTCTAACTAATAGTAGGGTCTGCAGAGACAGTTGGAGGCGTATTTCTTTTATGTATGACGATCATGTCAGATTGGTCACACAAAAGCTGTCTGCGGACATGTTCAAAGCATACGCGTGTATGGAGCAAACATGCTCGGAACATGCGTGTCACGTGATCACGTGACGTCAGGTGACGCAATGACGCGACATCATCGTGTCGTGTCACGTTGCACCGCGATGTCACGTGGCACATTGACGTCCGCTGACACCGTGACGTAACATCACGTCACGGGATAACGCGACGTCACGTGACACTAATTTCGTTCCACGATGACACCATGATTCCACGATGACGTCATGTAACACCATGATGTCGAGTGACACCTTGATGTCTGCATCCAAACTTCACTGCTCGGTCGGGATACGAAGATACAGGACGTAGAAATATGAGCTGGCCCAGCGGAGTTCGGGCAGGGGCGCCACGAAGTCCATGCTGTAAACGTCGGCTACGTCAAGCTGTAAAAAAAAAAAAAATTGGTTAAGAATGGATTGCAACATTTCCTATTCGGTGTCATGCCGGAGGCACTTTCTTTTGTGCATTTTAGCCCTTTCGGATAGTGCTAAAATGGGCCAGCTCACATTGCCGCTGACTGTGCAAGACCCCGCTGTTAGCAGATAAAGTTCCCAACCGCCAGACATGTATACAACGTGATACTATTGACATTCCGAGCACTACTGTGTTCCTGTGTCATCGGCGCAAATTTTGTGTGGCGTCGTAATTTTAGGCTTTCAAAAGCTGGTCGTCTAAGTGAGACTCGAAGTCAATGGCAACATATCTATGGCACCATAAGGAGAAATACTTGAAAATATGCGGATGAATGAACCGTACTTGATCGAATTGAACAAAGGTTGAGAAGCCGCCAAAAGACAAAATCTTTGGCGGCGCCGGGATTCGATCTCCGGGTCTCCCAATATCCGGTCGGGTACGTTAAGGTATTCACTGGACGTTATATATGAGTGCGCCGTTCACTGCTCATGCTCAGAACAAGCTTACGTATATGAGCTATTAAGACCTGCAACCTTGATGGTGTGGAAAGCACCCTACAAAATAGCTGTGGAAGCTTGGCGTCACCGCACGCGCAGCACCCGCGCACTCGACTACGGTCGCCAGTGAATATTCCGCTCGTTCTTGAAGCAGTGTCACTCTCATTAACCCCTACTACTAAAAGCCGATCACGCAACCACCAAAAAAGAAAGCAAAATATAACACTTTCCAAAATGGCGAAGCAACGCCCAAGGCTAAGATCTCAGGAGTTACTCTCGCATATTCCCTTAAGTACAGAGCAAAGAAAACAAGGAACGATCGTGGCAAGCTCGGGGACATAAGCTCGAGTCCATGTCTGTCGCGTGCGCGCTCGCTAATCTCGTTCTTAACTGGTCAAGCATTCGGAAGCACCCTTCTACACGTCTCTTTACACCTAGCCGCCCGGCTTACCTATCCGAAAATTATCTCTAACGCCCAAACGCATCAACCAGCCACCGCCCTCCAGACCTCCTGCTCCCCACCACAACGGCCACCGTTCCTACGCAACGGCTGCTGCGCCCGCAGTTGTCCTTTCTCTCGATCGAGTCAGAAGACAACGAACGCAGAGCCTTTTGGCAACCAATTCCTTGAAGTCAAACAGAGGACAACGACCTCCTGTAACAAGTACCGGGCTGGACGAATCGCTTGGCAGCCACGACCTCGCCTCTATATTTCAACAGATTAAGCTACTTTTTAGGCCGTCCACTTTTATAGCAACAGAAGATACGGACTTCAGCGGACTCCTCCACCCCGACTCCTCAAGCAAGAGCAGACTCGGCAAAGGAACACCGATGTTTCTTGGCGATCCCGGCGAAGGCCGGCTCGACGCCTGCGCCGCTCTTGCGAGCCCGTGCCTCTCAACAGTGATTGCCAGCATGGCTTACGCGAGCCTCTACCTCCTCGTACCCTACATCGTGAGGACCATACTATATCCGACTTGCTTCACGCCCGACTGCTACGACTTCCCCAGGGAACTGTCCATGGCCATGAACGTGGCTGAAGATCCCTGCACCGACTTCTATCAGTTCGTGTGCGGCCGCTGGAGTAAGGTGACTAAGTTTCCACTTAATTCTTTAGATAGAAGCTATCTGATAGTGTGAAAGATTCCCCAGGATCATGCTGTGACGGCTTGCGTTGAACGTTTAACAACATTGAAATGACGACCTGATAGGTTTTGAACGCTTACTCCCTCAAGTTAAACCGGGTGTAGATGTTAGTTTCTATTATTATTATTATTATTATATTATTATTTTTAATGATTATTGTGGTGGTGGTGGTGGTGATGGTGATGATGATGATCCAGCATTACTTCAAAATGTTAAAAATTCGTATTTGTTTTGTCTGACCTGCTGGTGGTTTATCTGCCACGAGGGTTTAAGCTTCTGTGGTAACTTTACGCCATGATAGTGGTTTAAATTCAACGCAAGCTATAAGGGAGCATAATTATATAGTCATTACCAGCACGGCAGAATGCCGTCGTGTATATACCTTATAAGGCTTATATAGATATTTTAAATGTCGGCTTCTCACGAGAGTCGGCTAACCCTAATATTTCGAAACAACAACTACCGGAACCACAGGTTCACCCTGTGGACAAGAACCAGTTTACCAGCCTCCAGCGCAAGATCTTCTTCAGCCTCTACGACGACATCCGCAAGGGGCCCTGGAACCAACAGAGCGCCCGCGAGAAGTCCGCCATCGCTCTGAGCATGTGCGAGGACATCTTCATCAACCGCCAGGAATACCTGGACGACCTCCGCAACGTGCTCAGTCAGCACCAACTAGGCTGGCCCGACATCCCCGACACAGACGTAGATGTCCTGGACGTCCTCGTGGGGCCTCGCGCTGGACGCAGACATCCACCTCCTCTTCCAGATGAAGCTTGTGCCAAACTTCAAGCAGGACGACCGGCTCATCCTGTCCATGAGCCAAAGTCCCAGTCTGATACTCTGGTTCCAAACCCGGGCCCTACACCTCGCCGGACCATCGTTGGGAGAAGCCCTGCTGCAGGTCGCCAATGCGCTGGGCTCGGGACAGGACTACACGGCCTTGGTAGAATCCCTGCTCAAGACGGACACGAACCTCATGTCTATGTACTTCGAGGGTAGGGACAAGGACCTGATCGGCTACTCCCAGTTCCAGGAGCTTGGCGACCTAACCTCGAGGCCGGATCTCGTCCGAGCGATGGCTGGAGGCCGTCAACAGGCACCTGCCGCAGGAAGCCCAGATGACAGCCCAGAACGAGCTGTACATCATCGGCACGGCCTGCCTTGCCGTGACCAGTCGCTTCCTAAACAAGTACGCCAGTGAGACCCGCCGACTGCGCTCTTTTCTGGGCTGGCACGTTGTGCGCACTTTGTTGCCGCTGGCTTCCTACCGGCTGACCGAGAAGCTGATGGGAGAGTCCAGCGAGCCCCAAATGGCCATCACGTACCTTGAATCCTGTATCGGACGCGTGTCCGACATCGCGCCCTACGCCCTGGCGCACTTCTTTTTCGGCAAGTTCCTGACGGAATCGGCGCTCAGAACAGCCGAGTCGCTCGTCAACGGCATCCGAGAGGCGTCCCTGTTGTCCTTCCGCAATTTGTCCTGGATGGAGGAAGGCACCAGACGCGAGGCCCTGCACAAGCTAGCCTCGCTGCACAAGGTCGTCGCCTTTCCCAAGGGCCTGTCGTCCAAAGAGGCTATAGACAACCATTACTCTTATCTTCCCGAATTCAGGCAAGTCTAGCTCTGAAGGCTCTAAAGACCTCAAAGATAAGGAAGATCTTGAATTTTTCGGCTGGCTCGCGAGATTTATACCAAACCTTGAAACAGTCGAAATAATTGGGTGTGCAATATTGTTCCTTAAAGGCTATGAAGAAACAATGCTGCGTGTTGGCATTTCCGGCCAAAGTTTGTTCGCGACTTTTTTTTGTTTTTTTTTTTGCTATTTGTTAGGCACGAGGTGATTGGCGCCACATTTTGGAATACCTCTGACTCGAGCGTAAAAACATAGTAGCACTTTGCGTCTGCCTGCTGTTTCCAAAAAGCATGTAGCATTCCACTCTGTTTCAGCCTAACTTGGCAAAAAGCAAAAGATACGGCACCCGTAAATGAATTAGGGTGACAGAATGAAACATGTGACACCTATGCGGAGAAGTTCACTGCGATGGTACATTTCCACGTGCTTCGCTCGAACTCCCTGATTGGCTTACAATGGTCGTAGCTTTCGCCTTTTTGCAAGTTTTAGTGAGGCAAAATATAGTCCAATGATCTACGAGTAACGTGCAGTAGCTCTTACTTTAAATATCTACTAATCTAAGCAGATGAGTTCAGGATTACTCACTGTATATACCCAATACTTGTCATGTTTTCGGAACAACAGCCACTGACATAACATTGCTACATGTATGGCTTGAAATGACGTTACATCAGCACGACATTATGGTAGCCTTGCTGCTGAGCGCCTTACCTTCGGCAGCATACATTTTGCATCACCGATTTTTTCTCTCGACAATAACAAGTAAGAATTACCAACAGCATGGTTCAACGCCGTTCCTGTTCAAGCCACGTATGCTGCAACGAGACGTAGCGGTCTTCAATGAATACATTCGCTTACAATAACATAAATCTCTAGCTTTTTATGCACAGTCAATTCAATGGTTTCCCCGTCTGTCAATCAAACGGCAGCATATAGTACGGAGAACGGTTTAATTATGCGTCTTCGATAGAGGGACTGAAGGTCGGAACTGGGGGAAGGGTCTAGAAAGTACACTGATCAAAGCTGGCTAACCGTCGCCACCGTCAACTTGGAGTCTTTGCTCGCAAACTGTATGTCCAACACAGCGTAAGACTACCCCGGTTTATGGACGTGGTAAGGCTATGGCTAACTTTCTTATTCACAGAGACTAAGCACAGTTGATTAACCCAGAGAAAATCCACATAATTTCCGTATTTTAGTTCAGAAAAACCTGAACAGCCACAGTGACTTCTCCAGTATGTCAACATGTCCGTGTGCGCGCCGCAGGGAACCGTTTCTACGCACGTACACGGAATCTCTGCGCGCCGCGCTCGTGCAATCCAAGCCGCTGCTGCGAGGCGGCCGGGGCAACCACTCCATCAACCGCGAGCTGTACCTGCACACGCCGCTGATCGCCGTGAACGCGTTCTACATGTTCGTGTACCACGTGATGTTCATCATGCCCTCCATCCACTTCCCGCCCTACTTCGACAGCAGGATGCCGCTCGCCGCTCGCTACGGCGGCCTCGGTCACGTGATCGGTCACGAGATTACTCACGTCTTTGATCCCTTCATGGGCAACATGGATGAGACGGGAGTCAAGGTGGGCATCCCCGGCGCTTTTCTGAATAAGCTGGGGAGCGAGATTGTATTCATACGTGTGACGCGAGGACCAGGCTGACGGGAGGTCGTGATTGGGTCGACGTAGATCTTGTTTCTTGGTGAATTCCGCTCGCAGATCTCGAGCGCTCCAAAAGCGCTCCATTTTGAGCGCGCATATTCCGCTCGCAGATCTGGCTCGACTTGGTCATCTTCCGCTCGTAGATCTCTGGCAGCTACCGCCCCGTGGAGCGCCTCAAACTCCGCCAAACTTGATCTGCGGGATTCGAGAGATCTACCCGGAACTTGACAGAGCGCCACAGAGCGCGCTACGTCATTTCCTTTCCCAGGACGGTGGCGCATGCGCAACGCGGCGTTGCCGGCGACCGGCCGCGCTTCCTCGCCGTCGACGAAGGGACGGTGGACGGTGCCGAGTCGGTCGAGATGGGTCTTCTTGGATGCATCGGTTGTTTACGCGGGATTGTGACGGCTCGGACGCTTCTACCTCGCGTTGAAAGCCGGGACAGGAGCGTGACAAATCGGAAGCGCTGACATCTGTGATCGTGAGAGGAAGAACGAGAAAGAAAACGGCAGAAAATCGGATGGAGGCCGACGCAAGGTTAGGCCTGTTCATTTTGCCGCCACTGATTGTTTACTTTTTTACGCTGCATGCCGCCGACGTTTTCTCGCGCAATAAAGCAAGAACAGATTAGGCAACAACTGTGCCAGTGATGGTTTGTTACCTCTGTGTTTATTAAAGTCGTACCAGCAATTTGAACTCCGCCGATGGCAATCGCTGTGCGTGCCCCGCCGCTTCGAGGCGGCCGAAAGGTATGTGACGGTGCCGAATGCGGACGTCTTCCTCGTTATTTGTGACATGGGCTCCGTGGAGTGGATATTTTCGCCCGTCCTGTGTCGTGTGGTATTTCTGCAGCTAAGCAATGACAGTTGTCACTGGTCGTCGGAAAGATCAGTCGGCTAAGCGTTGGGGGCTCGTCAAGTTCGAGCAGCGGCCATCTTGAACGGCCGAGGGGGAGCAGTGGGAGCGGGGGAGGGGTCGCTCCAAAAGGCGAGTTCATCTTCCGCTCGTCGATTCGGAGTGTGTCCCACGGAGCGGAATTTTGCCTCCCTCGCGGATTTTAGAAAGCGCTCCGGATCTACGAGTGGAATTCACCATAAATGTCGTCTTCGATCAAAACAGGCCTCGCCGCATCTGAAAGGGCTCAGTTACGCACAAATACAGATACACAACGTTACAGGACGACGCTTGCGTTTTTGAGCAATTGTTTTCGAGCGCCCCCCCCCCTCTTCTTCGATAAATTGGTGTTTTTCATGCTTACCGCATACCCCTTCGATTTCTTGGACGAGCACACTGTTTTCACACAATTAGAAAGCAACAGCATAAAAGGAGAAGGACATAACAAGAAGACAGACATAAGAGAAAAAAATTGTATGGCAAATTGCCGGGCAATCGTGTTGCGTACGTAAAGCGTTCAAGCACAGGTCACGTGATCGTCGATTTCCCGCTAAATTTAGCCGGGAAACTGAATTGGTGTGCAGGTCACGTCACGTTAATTTTTCCTCTAAATTTAGAGAAAATAAATTGCCGTATAGGTCACATGACATCAGGTCACGTGACAACAATTTCCCCGCTAAATTTAGCGGGGAAATTGACGTCACGTGACCTGATTTTACGTGACCTATACACTAATTCACCTTCCCCGCTAAATTTAGCGGAGAAACTGAATTGCTGTGTAGGTTCTGGTCGTCCCATAATGCAACACTGCACGCGTTGCATTATGGGACGTCACAGGCCATGGCTGCACGAAATCCAAAGAACTAGCCAAAGAACGTTTCACGCTAAAAGGGTAGCGCTATTTGTTTCTCTTTTGTGCGTCACCTTGTTGTGTCCTCTTCTTTTTTTTCGCTATTAATTCCTGATCACCAACTCTCCCAGGCACTGAGGACGCGCACCAAAAATCGGTCACTGAGCATGGGCAATGATCGCATTCGTGCTGCTTGGTAACACACAGTAGCTACGTTCGCTTTACCTTCACCACCTGCACCGGTGCAGAAAAGTGTAAGGAAGTACACATACCGGAAGTACACTGTCCTACACGTTTCTACATTGGTGCAGGAGGTGCAAGTAAATCGAACGAAGCTAATGTGTTCAATCTACACTCCATCTCACAAACATCCGCACTGCAGAGAAAGGCATGGGCACACGTGCATGGCTTTGAAAAGTGACTCCTATGCCCGAGTTCTCGTACGAACAAAAGCATTGTCCTGAGCTAGGCTCAAGCGCCTGTGTCTTTTTCATTACTGCAGACATTTGTGAGGTAAAGCATATAACGAATATTTACTAATCGTCACGTAGCTATGAGCGATATATGTCGAACGCGTGCCGAGTGCAACAATTCACCAGATTCCTTGCGCACCACAAAGCAAGCTGATCTTGCCGGTCAAGTTATTCTGTCATCGGCTCACAATGGCGACAATAGAGGAATACTTGCCACTGCCAGTTCGATGGCAAGAAACGCCTTTGAGCTTATAGCAATGACTTAATAAGGAATCTCTTCACATCTGTTTGCACGTGTTGGTGTTGCTCGCACCACATGGCGTCGCAATGTTACATGGCATTATTGTGACTCGTGCATGTCACCTGACGTCACGGTTTCACGTAAAATCACGATGTCATGTCAAGTCGCGTTGTCGCATGACGCCACACTATCACGTAACATCACAGTGTCACGTGACGCCAGTGTCCCGTATCACGTGACTTTACGGTAACACGTGACATCACAGTGACGCGTGGCACGATATCACAACCGTCCCACTAAATTTAACCGGGGAATTCTCTCCACTACATTCCGATAGCCATCCCTGCTCGTAAAGGGGTATTTATTCACACGGAGAAGAAATCGCTCCCTTCGCTTCTCCGGGATGCATCACGGGGTAACAACTCACGCCTTTCCGCGAAGCCGCGCAGACGTACAGATCCCATGGAGGATGGGGGAGCTATTTCTCGTGCTGCAAAAACAGTCTCATCCTTAGCGTGGGATCACTTCACCATTGGCGGTATTTTGCTCGCGCGTCTGGCAACCATTCAGATTTTGTCTCAGTGGCACATCGGTGGTGGCATCAGGATCGCCTAACTTGTTGTGGTTTGCACTTTTGCACATGTCGTCCGAGGCACCCGGAAAGAGTCTTCGCTATTCATCAATGCCGTCCTCAAGTCGCTCCTCATACAACTGGTCTTCTGATTGCACGTCCTTTGTGTTGCAATCCACCCATTCAAAAAACCTTTTTCTTTTTTCTTTCTTTTTTTTTATGCAGGGACCAGTTTGATCGTTTTCGGCATCTAACAGTGTTTCTGTGATAATCGTGCATCGCCGTTTTATGTACGACTCCATTTTTCTACTCTCGTCAGCGCGCACCGAGCCCTGTTCTCGTGAATCCGAACGCTAAATGTGTCAGATAACACTGACATTCCTCTAGGCTCTTCGCCGTTCGCGTCTACCCCGCTTGGGTCGTGGAGGCGTACTTCGTCTCCCCTTAGCATGCACTAACTGCATAGGTTGTGCAGGCGCGAGCGATTACATTCCAGTTCACCCTTCAGTCGAGTCTGCAGGCCTAAAGCGTATCGCAAGCGCGGAGCTCTGCCCGCCCTCCCGGTTTTGCAGACGTGCATTTCTACCGCTTGTGCTCGTTCTCCGAAGAACGCTTCAAACCAGCGACCACGAGCTGTCGCGTTTGTGGCATTGGCTACAGTCCCGTGAGCACTCGCTGTACGAGCGTTCGTGCAGCGCCGGGGCTTCATTCCAGTCAACTTTCTCGCGCTTTTAGCAAGAGCACCTAACGACTGACAGTCCATGCTAAGCTGAGACGAAGCGTAGTCCCGCTGGTTTCGCTGATCACACGGTGGCTGATCACTGAGCCGTCACGACATCCCTCCCCAGAAAGCATTCCCCGTCTGAATTCCCCTTTATGCCCGAGTTTCACTACAGCGAAAAACAGCCAACCGACAACGACGACCCTCATACACGTGCAGCATAAACAGGCGATGATACCTTTGGCAGGCTTGCAGTCTCTCGGTGCTTGTGGAGTAAGCACGAGAGTCTGTCAAGTCTGTCAAGATACTGAATAACGGTTAAGAATTGAGCTTGTTGGTACATACTTGTAAATATATCGGCTTGAACTTTAGAATTATACTTGAACACGAAGAAACAAAGCTGTTTGCCCTCTCCTGCCCTTCTTTTCTTTCCTGTTTAAGTATTATTCTAGAGGTTCGCTGATATATTTACAAATACTGTCAAAAGATACCTTCGCGGCATGCTTCACGCGTTTGAGGCTTGTCTTTAGTCGGTTCTTTCGGTTTGTCGCTCTAGCGGGACGACTCGGGCACCAAAAACCACATCAAGTGCTACTGCACTTTCGTTGCAAATGACGGAACGTCTAAGCCAGGCTGTTTTATTTATTGCGGTCTTCTCGTCAAGGTGAACTGGTTTTCGGATGTGTCTCGGGTTCGCTTCATCGGCCGTCTCGAGTGCCTGGTGCGCCAGTACAGCGAGGCCTCGCACAGCTACCGAGAGCCCACCTCGCTGACCCTGTCCGAGGACTTCGCCGATGACAGCGGCTTGGAGCAGACCTTCGCGGCCTACCGAAGCGTGGTGCCCAGAGGGGACGCGAGTTCGGGCGTCGGCACGCTGGAGAACGACCAGCTCTTCTTCATGGCCACGTGCCACAAGTGGTGCTCGGCGCGGCTCGAAGGAAAGAGCGCCTACTACTCACCGAAGAACATGCGGTGCAACGTGCCGCTCATGAACAGCTGGGACTTTGCCAGGGCCTTTGACTGCAAGCCCGGCAGTCCCATGAATCCGGTCCACAAGTGCTCCTTCAAATGAATTACGCCCACCGAAATGTTGCTTCTTTTTCTTTATTATTTTCCGAGAAACGCGCGCTGTCTGCAGCACCTGTGAAAGCGGACTGCGTTTTATTAAAACAAAAATAATAAATTGAATATAGATTACGCGTTTCGGTGACTTTACAGGTTTTGGGGGAATATGGCTTTTCAGTCTTGTAGACACCAAAAAAAAACATTCCAATATGACGGGCACCTGTGCCAGGCCAGTGTGGAGAAGAAATGAAGGATAGGAGGAAATTGAGAGCGTGTGGGGACGTCAGCCCGCCAAGATGGAAAGGATTCATCAGCCTGACCGCATAAATCCGCCCCGGTGTACCAATCAGCGTGGCACTATTGTTTTCTCTTTCTCTTTTTGTTTTACCGTGGGAACGGGAGGGGGGGGCGTCTTTTTATCGCTGTGCGCCCTTGGACAGAGTCTTAGAACGTGCGTATCACCTGGGTCCGCACAGCCACTACTCTCACACACTGCTGGTTTTCTCCAGGCCTCCGCTGTAGTTGTTAGTCCCCGGCATCCCGCGTGTCTTCACTGAAAACATACGCGCGCGCTAGAACCTTCGACCGTCGCACACGCTTTATTATTGTTGTTGCTGTTCTTTTGTGCGTGCCATCTCCTGTGTTTTGTTTGGGCAACCTTTTACGCCACTTATCGACTTTTTTTTTGTTTCCTGTCGTTCTCAGTCACGTGGGTTCCGTATCTGGTATTCTGGGACGAAAAAATAAGACACTTCAAACTACAATATTAGAAAAAATATAGGTGATGCAAAACTAGAATGTGTGACAATCGCGGATTTTCCATGGAGCACCTTCCAGCGGCGTGGAGAGATCAAAACAATGTTTTATCGGATACCAGAAGTGACGATATTCAAGATGGCTGCGCCCTTGTGGAAAGAGGAGTATTTATTGTAGAGCATTCCAGAAGTTACACGGTCGTCCTGGTTAAAGTAAACTGGAGGAGGGGTAGCGAGCTCGGCGAGCGATCACGGTTGCAGCTTATCGTGTCGATGGTACGAGGCGGCACCACTAAAGCTTGGGCTGTAGTAACGCGTGCATCGCATAACATTTGCTGCACTACCGGCGTTGGCGTTGTCGTCGTAGTTGATTCGGCATTGCACTTCAATCGACGTAGGCGACAAAAATACTGGGGAGTGCAGAGATCTGAACGGGAGCCAGTTTGTGCTGCCAACCGCCAAGACTACCTGCTCACCGCAGGCCCTCAGAACGCTCGGATCCTCCAGAAACCATTTCATACCGAGAGTGTAACCTTCTTAATGAGATTCTGACAGCCTGGCAACCACAGCGGCATAGTCTGACAACCGGGAGTGACTACTTCCGTCCGCCATTTTGCGGCTCTCACTCATAGGAACTCTGCGATTTCTATGGAATAATGAAGACAAAGAAGTAACGTCATTTTGTGTTATCGCGAAATCCGCTCGTTCTAGCGGGCAACAAGCTACTCACATTGGCCAAACTCTCTCAGTATAAACGGCTCTGGAATCCTCCAGCCCATACTACCGCAGCGTCGCTGCGCACATCCGGGACCTTTCCACGCTCCCCGCTTCACGGCAATGCATGGCGCGTGTCGGTGCCTGATCTCACTACCCTCACTCCTCTAGATTCACTGTATCGTCGTGTTGAATTTAGAAGCAATGTTGTAGCACTGGGTCGCCAGCGTCGCGGTGTCTCACTCTGTGTGTCCCAACCAGTGGCTGCCGTGGTTTCCGTAGGCTAACCAGTGGCACGACCAGTTGCAGCAGAATAGGCGGCTATCCAAGGGTGGCCGCAATGAGTATAAGATCCTCGAGGCTGTCCTCTTCAACTCCCGGCTGCCAGTCCACTGCCAGGATCGCGAGGATCTGCAGCGTTCCCCAGTTGTGACCTCACTAGGACGAAGTCGAAGTAGCAAAATAAAGTAGTGGCAAATACAGCTCACAGAGACGCGCTGAAGCCATCGTGGTATTTAACCGCCTTCGCTGTGGCGCAAAAATGGCATCGCCGTTTTAGCAGTCGCCAATCGTTTAGCACCTCGCGGTCAGTCTGTCTATGCTGGCACACGGCCGGACTGGAAGCGCGCGCTCTCTTTCTCTTCTTACGGCCTTTGCAATCGCCCGGGAGTCAATGGCATTTTTTCTCCGTATGTAGTTCACTTGCTTGCCGCCAGGGGCGCAACCACCTCACCCCACTTCATCCCACTCGGAGAGTCCCTTCCAGCTGCTTGCGCTGGTGTTCGAGCTTCGTAGGCTGTTGTTTTGGCAACGGTTTATTGAACTTCGCTCCGATTTAAGTCACTCTACCGACTCTACCACACATGGACGACTACGGTCCATCTGTGGAGGGAGTGACGTGCTTGATGGAAGGGCTGTCACAGCAGCCCTTGATCACATTGTCAAAGAAAAGGCCCCTTCTAAGCAAATACAGATGTCAGACACTGATTCTGAGCAGTTGGCAGCGGCTGTGCCCAACTCGGTTACCACTGACCTGAAAAAACTGAAAGAGCGTTGCGCTCCATCTCCATCCGTGACATACTCTGGTCTGGAGTACGTCGGGGGCTATCTGGTGAAACTCATTAGTGAGTTTGGGTGCGAAGCCTGTGTTGTGCTGTTGACTACGTGTAGCAGAGGTGATCCTCTGTTCGTCTTATTGCGAGGCCAGGATAAAAGCGGGCTTCATTATCCAAATCCTAGGTTCCTCGCACTTCTGAACAATATTGTTGCTTTTTTTTTTTAAAGGCTGTTAAGCATTTTCCGCGTACAAATGTGCACGAAGTTCTGCAACCACTCATTGCACCCTATCTTGAAGACGCGCCAATCCTAAGTTGCCCATAGGGCATTGACAACAGTTACTCAAAGCGCTTGGCTGGTTTAATTTGCAACAAGTTCCTCAGAATACTTCTGATTAACCATGCAAAGACGGTCACGGACAGAAACGAAAAATCAGCTGGATATGTGCACAAGCCCTCGGGAAGCACTTTAGGCTGTAATATGCACTGTGCGAAAATTGTGCAGACTACTACACCCTCGTCTATAGAGCAGCTGACCGACTTCATGTGCCGCCTATGAAATGATGATGCAGACCACGGGAATAGATAGAGTGGGCCTGCTTACATTTCACAAGAGTGTACGAATTATATATCATTTAAAGTTCCTCCACGTAGAAGGGCTCCGTCTCTTTTTGTTCTTGAGTTTCAACAGAAGTCCTGGAGGTAAAGACGAGTATAGTTTTTCCGCAATTGCATTCGCTGTCTCTACTTACTACCTTTTACTCCCGAATCTCTCGGAGATGTGCGCAAATATTCACTGTTTTGGGCTCCTCAGAAGCGCATTAGATAGTGGCTGAGGGTCTAAACTTAAGGATCAGGTGTCAAAGGCTATAAAAATCTCGGCCGCAAGTTGCGACAGCGCTGAGATACACTGTCAGACGCGCTCTGTGCAAACGGCAAAGGGTAGCCCAGGGGGTGAGGTGACAGCGCCCCCCGCGAATTGCGGCGGGAGGTGGCGATTGCCCCGATTGCAAAGGCCGTAAGAAGAGAAAGAGAGCGCGCGCTTCCAGTCCGGCCGTGGCTGGAAAAAGCGGTGGAGAAACTGCATCGTGACGTCGCCGGTGGGAGGAGCCCAATCTCCATCGCCAACAAACTATACTTCGTTTCAGCTTGGGTCCAGACGCAGCCGATGCTACAAGCACGAGCGTGTGGCCCTGAACAGTGCCTGTACTGCACGAGCGCGCGTGCTTGGCAGGGACGCTGGAAGCCCGGAGCTCGCGCTTGTAGCATAGGCTGCGTCTGGACCCAAGCTGAAACGAAGTATACATCGGAAGAGGAACTGCACCGTGACGTGTCCGGTGACGTCGCCGAACTGTGGCGATTGAGTTGAAAGTTCATCGTTTTTTTTTCTTTTTTCTTTCTACAGGGAATTTTGGAGAATCGCCGAGTGGGCTAGCGCACACTAAAGCCCGCGCACACCAGCTCGGAGCACGTGGAGCGAAAGCTCGCGCTGCAGAACCTATGATCCTAGGTTAAATCCACCGTGGTTCAATCCCCGCCCCTGCCCGTTTCGATCTGGATGAGCATCGTACCAGCGTGCGGTCGTGTATCACTACCGCGTGATGCACGTTAAAAGACCCCGGGCTAGCAGTCGTACTGCACTGGCTAAATTGCTTATCTACAGTGGGTAACAATGTCGCCATGTTCTGGCAGACTAACCTTCTGCTGCATAAACAACTAACGACAAATTTTACTTTTTGACTATGTTTGACTGTGTTAGTGCAATTCTCTCGTGCTGCACGAGAAAGAAAAAATTTTCCTTCGGGGGTTAAATTTTCGGTGAAGTAGGAAGCAAAAAAGAAGAAAAGAGAATATTTCGCTCAAGTTGGGTTCGCAGTAGAAGAGGAGGGGAAAAGAAAATCAGTTGTTAGTATTGTAGGAGAAGCGCAGAAGGAAACACACTCACACAGAAATTGCAGGCACACCAAAAAAACGGTCACTCAAGTCGCGCTGACTTACAACTCAAATTGTATTTTCGCCTTCTTTCTTTTTCTTTTACCCGTAT
>JAZHYW010019016.1:0-16726 GCA_037355805.1 Ixodes ricinus | reverse complement strand
CTCAATGCCTGGCCGACCGCCGCTGTGTCTCCGCTGCAACCAGCTGGGGCACATGCGGAGGCAGTGCCAGGCTCCTTGGTGCCGCAGGTGTCGTGGATTCGGCCACGTCGAGATTGAGTGCGTGCCGACATACGCGGCCAAAGCCAGGGTCCAAGTTAACGCGGCCCCCGAAGACGTGCTTCTGGACGACGGTGACGAGGCAATGCAGCTTGCGTTCACGGAGCCGCTGCCGCCGCCCGACGCCGATGGTACATCGCGGGATTCGGGCGAGCATCCGGAAGTGACGGAAGGAGAGTGCGATGTCGAGGGAGACAACGAAAAAGTGGCACAGATCGACGACGTCGTTCAGCCGACAGACGGGCTGGCGGCATCCGCTGAGGCAACCGGCTCGACGCCGGCATCGAAGTCGGCCGCCCCTTCAGCGGAGGCAGCCGCTCCGTGCAAGTCTCTCCAACCGAGCGGCCCAGGTGCAGCGGAGCAGCCCAAGGCTATCAGGCAAAGTCAACGGCAAAAGCCGAAGAAACCGGACAACCCCCTTATAATGGGGATTAGTATTTCACTCATTCTGGTAAGCTCGCCCGTCACATCCCTCAAAGCTGCCCTGACAGGTACCTTTTTTTTTTTTTTTCGCGGGGGAGGGGGGGAGGTAGGGGGGGGGAAACGCGAATACGCTACAGATTAACTTTTTAGAAAATAATGTGCCATGAACGACGATCAGTGCTATTATTTGCAGAGTGACGTTAACCAGCTTGTGTCTGGGCTCCCACCTGCTTTTCTGAAATGCATTCATTTAAATACGAGGTCTGTAAAGAACAAGGTAATTTGTTTGGAAGAATTCTTTACTGAATTTTCATTTAAACTTTCTGCCATTATGCTAACTGAGACTTGGAGCACGAGTGAACATGATGTGCTCAGGTTACCAAACTATACGACTTACTATTTAAACCGATCCAATGGACGAGGCGGTGGAATTGCGTTACTGCTTTGCGACAATGCTGAATGTCAGTTACTTGATTGTTACAGTCTGATTACGCCTGACTATGAAATACTCTCTTTGTGTTTAGATAAGACAGTGTACTCTGTTTGTTACCGGCCACCTAATGGAGATATCTCGATATTTTTAAAATTTTACGATAAATTTCTAGCCTTCGTTGGTGAAAACAAAAAGACCTTAATTGCTGGAGGAGATTTCAACATCGACATGAGTAACAATAGCCAATCTGCCAGGAATTTTAGCACTACAATAACATCTAATGGTTTTGTCAACATGATTAGTGTTCCGACTAGAGTTACAGCCGAATGCCAATCCGTCCTTGATCTGTTTATTACAAATTCATTGCAGTCATACGCTAAGGCTGGAGTTATAACCTGCAGCGTTAGTGACCATCTCCCTGTGTTCCTTTGTGTGGAAAGAACTCAACTAGCAGCTAACAAAGGCCCTAAAATTCTATACCAATCAATTACGGAGAAAGCCCTTCATTCTTTCCGCGTTGCATTGCTGCGGGAAAATTGGAACAGAACAGACACATTCAGTGAGGCGAATAATGCTTACGATGAGTTTATTGACATTTTCAAAAAGCTATATACCGACCACTTCCCTATTAAAGAACGTAAACACAGTCGAAAAACAAGGAAGCCGTGGATTACGCCGGAACTGCGTAAAGAAATGAAAATTAGAGACAAGCTATACAGATGCTTCCTGAATACTCGTGCACCTGATGATTTGAAGACGTTTAAACAGTACCGAAATAAATTGACAAAGAAGCTGCGATCTGCGCGGACAGAATACCACTCTTCTGCTTTAAGCGATAAAAACAATCGCCATGACGTGTTATGGTCCAGACTAAACGAACTATTACATCGTGGTTCTCCACATGCTCCTGTCTCGAAACTACGAGTGAATGGAAGGGAATTGTCTGGAGCCGAATTAGCTGACGCTTTTAATGATTTCTTTGCAAACCTGACTACACGTGGTAACTCGTCGGCTGCTCTCGAATATGTGAGCATTCGAAATGACAAATCAATGTTTCTAGAACCGGTCACCGCGCCTGAGGTGATATCAGTAATCAAAAATCTAAATAATAGCAGTAGCTGTGATATTGATGGTCTCCAGATACGGCCTGTAAAGCATGTAGCTGATATAATCGCGCCTATCCTCACTGATATATTTAACACCTGTTTAGAGACAGCTGTCTTTCCATCAAAAATGCAAAAAGCAAAGATTACAGTACTTTACAAAAAGGGAGATAGAAATGATCTGGGAAATTATAGGCCAATTTCCATCCTGCCAGTTTTTTCAAAGGTATTTGAAAAACTTTTGCACTCGAGACTTTCGGGATTTATTGATAAGTATAACTTGTTGACGCCACACCAATTCGGCTTTTGTAAAAACAAATCAAGTGAACTAGCATTACTTGAACAAAAAGAATATATACTCACACAATTTGAAAACAAAGCCGTCGTTCTTGGTGTATTTGTGGATTTTTCAAAGGCTTTCGACTTAGTAAATCATGACATTTTGATTGAAAAGCTTAACTACTACGGTATCCGAGGACGGGTTTTATTGCTTCTGAAATCTTATTTATCTAATCGAAAGCAGGTTGTCCAGATTAACAATATGCGCTCAAAGGCGCAACCAGTGCTGTGTGGTGTGCCACAGGGCAGCATATTAGGGCCACTACTCTTCAACATTTATCTTAATGATATTGTGAATATTAGCCACACAGCCAAATTTATAGTATATGCGGATGACACTAGCATATTTTTCTCTGGCCATGACATTCATGAACTTATTGATCGATGTAATAATACAATGAAAACACTCGAGAACTGGTCGGAAGCTAATGCTATGCAAGTAAATGAAAGAAAAACAAAGGCGGTTATATTCAGACCCAAAAACAAGCCCGTTCCTACACATCCAGAAATCTTCCTTAATTCACGTCGTATAGAAGAGGTAGATAATTTCAAGTGTCTCGGTGTCATATTTTCCGCCGACATGCTTTGGGACGCTCATGTAAACTACTTGCTAACAAAAATAGCGCAAATTACTGGCATAATTGGACGCATTCGATACCTCCTTCCTGCACAAGTTAAGTTGCTTCTTTATAATTCACTTTTTTACTCACACTTAAACTATTGTCAACTAGTATGGGGGACAACTACATCTTCAAACCTACAGCGTATTCATTTATTACAAAAGAAATATGTTCGCCACATCTATAACGCCCCTTATGGAACACCAAGTTCAATTTTCTTTCTTCGTTCGCGCGTTATCAGGGCACACAACCTATACAGATATCGTTTGAGTGCTCGCTATAAATTAGAAACGCAGAGAAATATAAGTAATATACGCAATCTTTCCCAACTGCAAATAAAAACCTCTAGTTACTCTACAAGACACAAAGAGAGCTGGGCAGTCCCTACAACTCGGCTAAACTCCGGAAAAGAATGTCTCAGTTATCTTTTACCGTCCCTTTTAAACAACTATCACCGCGTTCATTTTGATCTGTACACTTGCAGATATAGTGAACTTCGCGCAATGTACGAGGCATAAAAACACACACATATATATGTCTATGTGTACCTGTGTGTATATGTGTGTGTATATGTCCGTCTATATGTATGTATGTATGTGTATGTATGTATGTATAATGCATATGTGTGTGTTTGCATGTATGTGTATGTATATGTATGTATATTGTGATGAAGTATCTTAAAATATTTTGAATAGTTTTCCCTTTCTTGTGTACAACTTCCCGACCTCTTTATAGGCAGTGTTACTCTTGTTTCATGTATTGCTGATAGTTGTCTTTTGTTCATTGTTATGATGAAAGTACCTTGTATTATTATATAATTTCTTGTGTTCCTTTTAAATGTCTTTCTCGCCACTGTATGTACCTGAGGGGGCTGAGGACCAGTCAAGCTGCTTGGACAGCTTTTTTCTCAGCCCCCACCATGCTTATACATGGTAAATAAAGCTATTATATTATATATATATAACTGATATGAAACAGCCAAAAACTGATATGGGACACATAAAACTGATAAGAGTTCTCGAAAAACCGATGTGTGACATATGAAACTGATATGAAATAGACAAAAACTGATTTGCGGCATATGAGAACTGATATGCGTCATATGAGAGCTGGTATGCGGCATATGAGAACTGATATGCAACATATGCCAACTGATATGCAGCATACAAGTTCATATGTGATTTAAATGATAACTTATATGACTTGCGTATCAGAATTTGCAGTGTCCAATAAACATATCAGAAATACATTCATATAATTTTTTTAGGATACGACGTGCCGCGCGGGCAAGCATACACGTGGCTTGAAACCGCAGTGGAGCAGTCTGATTTATTGCCTTTCAAATATTTATGGCATGAGCGTTTACTTTTTACTAAGAGATTCATCCCCTTAGCCGTTCAAAATACTCTCAGAGGTATGACATCACTGAAAATAAATCAACATGTTGGGAATATATTTTATTGCTTAGGTGGTCACCGAGGAAAATCCGTACCTTCAAAACGACAAGCAAAAAAGGCGGAAACGGAGAGCTAAGAAGTAGTTATCGGGTGAGGTGTTGTACGAGGGTTGTCCGTAAAATAAAGTTCCAAAGGAGCTGCAGTCGTGAGGGAACACTGTTACGCGGGATCTGGCGCCACTGGCGTGTAGCTTGGTTTCCCCTCTCCCAGTCCCCGCCCCGGGGAGCTGTCTGCAACGCTCAGTCTTGGCTTGGCAGCCGTTAGAGATGGCGCTCCCACTGCTTCTCGCGCCAGGTGCGAATTACTTTCTGCGATTCGTTTTTTGAGTGCACAAGACACTGCGCCGGTGGACATTCGTTCCAGCTTTGGGAAGTCTACGGAGAAATCTGTATGAGCCTACAACACGTGCGCAAATAGTGCAGAGAATTCAAAGACGGGCGTAGAGACGTTCATGACGAACAGCGTTCTAGACGGCAATCGCTTTCGCACCAAACGAGTGCAGAAGTGGAAGAAACAATGCTGAAAGATCGAAGGATGACGGTTCGCGAGTTCTGCGATATCATCTCTGATGTCATCAAGACCAGCATCGACAAACTTCTGACAGACCATTTAGGGCATGCCAAGGTTTGTGCAAGGTGGTTCCCAGAATGCTTGCGAAAGATCACAAAGGGCAACTTGTTGAAGTGACCCGCGAATTCCTTCAGGCCTACGAAACCGGTGGCGAGTAATTCTTGACTCTATTGTCAAAGGGGACGAGACCTGGGTCCACTACACGACACCGGAAACAAAACAACAATCCTGCTAGTGGAAACACCCAGAGTCGCCGAAGCCGTCGAAGTTTAAACAAACACTGTCTGCAGGCAAAGTGATGCCGAGCGTCTTTTAGGACAGGAAGGGGTGATTGTTGTGCGAATTCATGCCTGCCGGTGCAACAATCAACGCGGACCGCTACTGTGAGACGTTGAAGAACCTTCGGCGCGCGATTCAAAACAAGAGGAGAGGCATGCTCACGAACGGATTGCGTTTCTATCAGGACAACGCTCGTTTCCCCATCGCCAGTGTAACCAACGGTCTCATCAACAAATTTAGATGGGATAGTGTCACACAACCGCCCTACAGCCCAGACATAGCCCCAAGTGACTACCATCTCTTCCCTGAATTGAAAAAACACCTGGGTGGAATGCATTTCAGAACCGGGGAGGAGCTGAAAGAAGAGGTTTTAAGCTGCCTTCGCGGCGCGGCGGGAGAGTTCTACGATTCAGGCACAAAGAAGATGGTACACCGCATGCAAAAATGCATTGATCTCAACAGCGATTATGTCGAAAAATAGGGGAAAGTCTGCTTTCCAAAAATGTTTTATTCAATGCCTATACCAATGTTTTTATTGTTATAAATAATTGGGAACCTTATTTCACGGACAACCCTCGTATTCATACATGTTTGTTGCTGTGAATGTAGATTGCTCAATGTACATGTTCAGCTGATGCTAGGGGACTGCGTAATGTATCTACATGGTGGCGTGAGCAAAGAAAATATTTTTGTAGCACATGAATTGGGCCGTACCTAGCGCCACCTAGCCTAGCTGAAACTGATATGAAATAAGAAGTTCTGATATAAAAAAGGTGTCCAATAAACATATCAGAAATAAATTCATATAATTTTTTCCAGTAGGGTCCGCATGCGCACTCCCGACCTACAAACGAAGTTTTAGCGTACAGTTTACTAACACTGTCTGAGGGAAAGATAGAACAGAGCATACAAGTAGTTTTTTGCAACATCTCTTATTCTTGAATCCACCAAAGTCGTTGCGGTAAAGCCAGCATTCCCGAGCCGAAGATTGCGAGTCAAGTGAAAGGGTCGTGTGCCGCGCGTCGGGAGATTGTCGGCTCAAAAGCCAGACGTCTCACCCCACGCGCAAAAACTCGCCAGGAGGCAGTCTGTAAATGGTACTCGAGAGAGGGACCACGTTCTTTCGTTCCTAATCTTACTTTTATTGTTAGCTTAATGTGGTGTAGTTAAACAGCTCTCTCGTTTATATTTATTGAAGTTTCTCCGCTTATTTAACTGTTTGTTCTGAGGATATAACGAAACCAGCCTAACAACGGATTCATATACCGCTATTTTGTACCCTATGGGTGCCTACAAAAAATGTTAGAAAAAATACTTTTTTTTTTCTAAACTCGATCTGAAATAACTTATGCTTTTAAGTTGGTGCTTTAACAGCTCGAAGAAGAATAGCTGCCTATTCCATTTATTGTCTAAAAATACATACAAAAAACGACAGACTGGGATTGATATCCGGGGAACGTAAAACGAAAAAGCAACCGACAAAATAAAAGTGCGGTTTTTTTTTAAGTTTACCTTAAATGTTTTATAGTTTTAGATTTGTTATCAGTTTGGAGCAGGATACAGCCAATCTAATAAAACTCACCTAGATGGACAGTACACTGTCAGATAGCTTTTATTTAAAACTACGATACTGATGGTTTTTCCCTGTCCTAGTTATTTGCGGTTCAGTTTCTGCGACAATTTAAAATTGAAACGAAATTGCCCGGTGTAGCAAGTGTAGGTTTTTGTAAAGCAAATAAAACACATGAAATCTAGAAATACATTATTTTTAGCTACAAATTATCTGTACTTGTCATTAAAACTTTAAAAAATCATTAAAACTTAAATCTACGGGTAGTAAACAACGACCAATATTGTAAAAGACAAAAACAAAATATCGAGCATAACAGCACCGTTTCATTTCTTCAAGATATTAGAAAATCAAGGCGGAGCTTGCCTGCAACAAATTGAGAGGTCAAACTTGAAGTTTTCACTGATCCTGTAAACAATCCTCATACTCTCTTTATGTTTTATATCAGGGCGTTTTACACAAGGTTATTATCACCTATTCGTGTTTATATAGAATTAAGCGTGTTAAGGAGAACGAAATTGCTTACCTTGAACCGACAGGGAAGTCATACGTATAAAAATAAGGCATATAAGTTTACGCGCTTTCATTTTGTGCTTTATGAAAGGATGTACTTTCCTATTAGATGCAATTCTCAGTAAGGTGTAAAGAACTTCGGTAAATGATTTACAATGTATATACATATATATATATACATACTTCACGCGACCCATACCCTTTCAAAAGTAGCAACGTCGATGACCGGCGCACGATTACGCATAACAACTGCTTCTGACGATCCGGCACTACGAGGCACTGCCCTGAGTTGAATATCTCTGACTTGACATCACTCCCGAACTCTGTTACTCTCGTTTCTTATAGCCATGCATTTTGTTAATTATTTGAGGCGTGATTGCGGTAATTCCAATAATGTTTACTCTAAAACCTTTCGTAGTCACGCCACCTCCGTTAAAATAGAATTTGTGCTGTTGATACTGCCGGGATCACACGAGGAGGAGAGATGGTTTTCGCTGCAAGAAGCAAATGGCTTTCTATGAATGCTAAAACAAAACAAACCAACAAGCCAGGCAAATAAAAGGGTGGCGTGAAGTGGTATTCTAACCGTTAATTTAAAGTTGCATAGACATTTTCGTTCAGCATTTGATAATTATAATTACAATTTAGATCAGTTTTCAGTAGAAACTTTCTTACTAGTGGACGAAAAAGGTTGAAATCACACATTACGTTTTACGAACCTATCAAAAATGCCGGATGACGAATACGACCAATGTCTCATAATATTATAGTAGGAGTACAAAGCTCTTTGAAAAATATCACTTTTGTCTCGGGATTTGGGGCTTTCAGAAGCCCGAAGTAGCCAAAGTAGAGTCAAGCATGACCTTCTTTGGTGAAAGGTTTGGTTATTTTGACCCTGATTCGCTAAACAAGTGCCAAAGTTAGTCTCTCTTCCTCTAGTTCAGCTTTCATTTGGCATCGCGTAGTTAACACCGCAACCCACGTGCCATATTCAGGGTTACTGCTTTGTAGCCTAGCTCTTATCTGGCATCTTTGCTACTAAAATATTAAGGTGGGCTAGCTGGATATGAATTTTAGAAAAAATAGCGCAAAGGTCAGGTACACGCTGACGGAACAAGCGCTAAACAAATAGCGCTTGTTCTGTAAATGTGCACTTGACTTCGCGCTATTTATTTCTAAATCGGCATATTTAGGGTTACTGCTTTGCAGCCTGGCTCTTACCTGGCATCTTTCGGCTTAAATGTCCAAACAAGCTTCAAAGTTAGGCTTTACTTTCTAACAGTTCGGCTGTCATCGCGTGTCTCTAGACGTAAATAGCCTAATAAGTACCATGGTTAGGCCTCCTGCCTGGAAGTTCAGTAGTTACCTAGCGTCTTTGGTCCGAAATTGCCCCGCAAGTGTCAGAGTTAGGCTTATTTCTGGGAGACCGTTTAGAACGTGGTACTTTTGAGCCTCAATTCCTCAACAAATGCCAGAGTTAGGCAGTCAGGATGGGTTCCGTTCCCGCAGGTTCATTCATGTTTGTGGTTAGAGGAGCGATAATGTATTGGTAGTCCGCCGACAGTCTAAGACATAATTCTTCCTTTTGAACCCGTCCGTCTACATTTCTAGAAAAAATCTTTGTATCCGTCTAGCATTTCGTTAAAAGTCTGTTGGTAAACTACTGGCGACTCCAGCAAACTATAGGCGACGCGCTGGTCAGGCAAGAGGGCGGACGAAAGGAGGTAGTTTTTGCCGTTCAGCACGCGGACCACCACAAATTTCTTGCACTGCAGCGCAAAATCGGTGTTACATATGAAATGAAAGCGAATTTTCGACGACAACAACCTTCTTCTAGTCAGTGTGCAGGAATGACATGTCGGAAGCATATAAATAATTACTGGAAATGATGTTTGTTTCTATGCTGCCTACGAGAACTCAGCAGCGATAGCAGACAAGAGTCGAAAAGACATCCTCTCCTGAGCTTCTCGGCGTTGCCGCTACGCGGCGTCGGTTTCGGTAGAGTCGCCAATCGGTGGAGTTGACGCTTTTATATATTTTAGCAGCCTTAAATCAAAGTGTGCTATAAAGTTGTCCCATGGGGCCCCTCGTGCAGAGAATGGTAAACTGTTTTAAAATTGATGCCTGCCTTCTCATTCATCGTTTGTAGACGTTTGCCAAGCGGAGGGACGATGTGTGGTTTGTCGTGAAAAAGCTGAAGGTGCTTTAGATTTATGATGTTCTCGTACCCTACATGTTCAGGTAGTGGAGCAACCTTTATCCCGCCTAATAGCGAGAGTTTTTCGCGGCGCATGCTCAGGGGAGGTTCATTTCCCAAATTGTACAAGCTTTCTACTCCTGAGGTACGAAAGGCACCAATGCAAAGGCGCATGCACTGGTAAGCAATGGGATCCAGTTTTCGGGAGACAGACTGTCTTGCTGAGTTGTAAACCACTGAGCCATAGTCCAAAACGGGGCGGATGAGGCACCGGTAAATTCTGAGGATAGATGTTGGTGATGATCCCAATATCGTGCCACCAACAACTCTCAGAATATTCATCCTCTTTAAACACCTGTTTCGAAGGTCTAAAATGCAGGGTTGAAATGTAAACTGGCTGTCAAAAATGACACTTAAAAATTTAGAGCTTTTCTTATCAGAAAGGGTTTCTCTACAAAGCGTTATTTCTGGTTCGGGGAACAGCCCTCATCGCCATGTGAAGTGCACTGCCACGGTTTTTTCCGATGAAAACTTGAAACCATTTGGGTTGCTCCACTCAGTCAGCTTATTAAGCCCGAGTCGCAATAGCCATCAAACTGATGATAACTGGGATCCCTGGTATGAAAGTTGCAGGTCGTCGACATTCATAGAATAAGAAGAAGCCGGTAGTTGTTTGACTGTGCAATTGACTTTGATTAAGCACTTAAAACACAGCCATGCGAAAATTCCCATTTTTTGTGGAAATACTTGAAGGAAGCACGCTCCATCTTAACTTGAAAATTATGGCAATCTGTTTCTTTTTTTTAATAAAAACTAAACCGTTTGGATGACGAGGTCCTGTAAAATTCCGTAAAACCAGGTCGTGCCATACATCTATACGAAGTCAAAAAGATTGACACCAAATGCTGATGATTGGCAAAAGCATTTCGTATCGAAATTAACAGATGTACTAAGTGATCCGTCGTGCAACGATTTCTCCTAAAGCCACACTGCGATGGACTGGGGATGTTGTTAAATTCCAAATACCACATGAGACGGTTCTGGACCAGTCTTTCTAGAACTTTGCGTGAACAACTTGTTATAGGATAGGTCGGTAGTTTTCGCAAATGAGGGGTCCTTTCCGTGCTTTAGAATAGGAACAACGATTGCTTTTCTCTATGTCTCAGGGAATTCTCCTTCATGCCGGACACGGTTGAAGAAGCAAAGGAGAGATGTTTTGTTAGATTCTGGCTTAATGTTACATATCATGGAGTAATGAAGATTATCTGGTCCAACTACTGTATCTTAACTTTCTTCTATGGCCCGCTCAAGTTCGATGTAAGTAAAACTCGTGTTATAAGTAGCAGAGTGATTTGATTTTATATGAAGCTTTCGTTTTTCCTGCACACTTTTGTACTTCACAAACTCGATTGTGCAGTTAATGGAGCTCGAAATTTCAGTAAAAACAGCTCCGAACACATCAGTCTGCTCTTCGAAATCTGAAACCTCCTTACCGTTCACTTTAAAGAAGTAAAGCTGCTTATTTGTATATTTTACCTACATTTTCCTAACCTTATTTCATACAACACGGGGTTTCGTTTTAGGGTTGATAGACTCCATGGATTTATTCCAAGAATTCTAATTTGATTGTCTTGTTATCTTGCGCCGAGCAGTTTTCGCTTTCTTAAAAGCAATCAGGTTGGTGGTTGTGGGTTATCTTGAATAAATTATCCAAGCCTTATTTCGAGCTGTCTGAGCTTTTGCACAGTCTTTATTCCACCATGGTTTAATAAGAACTAGAATCCTATCGGAGGTTTTAGGAACACAACTATTTGCAGCATCCAGAATCAGAGCACTAATTGATTCTGTGGCATCACCAACCGACAAGTCTGAGAAGGCCTACACGGGTATAGTTGCAATCTCGGCGAATTTTCCCCAATCCGCCTTTTGCATTATGTATCGGGGGGTACGTGTTCGTATACAAGGTATGGGATTCACAGTTTCGAGAATAATATAAAAATGATCGCTTCCTAATGGGTTTTTGTCTTTGTTCTCAAAAAAAAAAAATCGCAACATTTAAAAGGGGAAGAAATTCAGCGTTTGCTCGAAAATATAAAAAACAGTGTTTTTCGGTTTAACCGATTTTATATTTTAGACACCGGCGGATTGTTTATCGGTGTTTTTCGGTTAAAACTGGAAAGAATACTACCTAATTACAAGTGATATAAGTACTCATCCAATGTCCAGACAGAGGTTTTTAGAATGTCTCTAAAGCAATGTACTGTAAACGACTTTTTGCACGGCCTCAATATTTCGCGACTTAGGTCAAACCTGAAGTTTTGGAATTATTCGCGGGTTCCAATTTTTGCGACGCGGTGGGATCTCACTGTAGATTCAAATGTGTTTACATTTTGCGGAACTGTTAGCGGGACCAATTTTTCGTGAATTGTAGGCGATTCGCGAAAATTAGGTCCTTGCGAAAATTGAGTTGTTTACACTATATACCGTAAAGTAATCTTTCTTTTTGCTCAAGGCAAAGGCTTGGTGCATGAAATGTAGACGTTACAACCTTGCACCCTTACACACCTTTTTAGGTGTATAAAGATGCAAGACTTGCAAGTATTCCTAGCGATGGGTGCTTCAGTTTTAAAAAATACCTACTTTTTGGGGTCTGTGAGGCTGTGAGTTATATACACTTAAAACACCGTTAAGAGTCGAAATAAATTCAAAATCAGTCATTACTAAAGGAAAGATAAATTCGGTAGCGCGCCCTAATGAGCTTAGATACGAGTTGTGCTCTACAGTACTGCATGTTTATACTGAGTAATTTCATGAATGTAAATTTGTCTCTCAATCATATATGAAAATGATGGTAACAAAGATACCATAAGACGTGTCTTTGCAATCGTAAGAGAGCCAGCCAGACCAGTGCAATACACCATGCCTTTGATCGACAGGATGCTCACGCTGCTCGGTTACAAGCTCGAACGCAGGCTTGAAGACTTCAAGGCTTGCTTTCGAGAAGACCGCCACCCGGCCAACATTGGCACCAACCCCTGGAGCCCCACCACGGGGTTGTTAGACTGCCTGCGTTGACGAATATTCAACCGGCTCGTCTAGAATCCGGGCACGCAGGGAGCCCTCTGCAGGCGCTCAGAGACCGGCCTGCGAAAAGTCAGCAGCCGATGGCGACCCCGCGAAGAACACCGTCGCGAAGACCACTGCTAGGCCTAAAGCGCGTGTAGATATCGTATCATAAACGCCACTACTTGTAATCTTGTATATGATATCATCACATGATCACCATCACTCACGCGGCACCGGGGCCTCCAAGGTACGAACTGCTGCCGTTCTCCGGTGCCGCGGCTCTCCTGAGCCAATAAAGATTTTTTTAAATTATTTTAAACGTAGGGAAAAACTTTATAATTGTCTGTAAATAAAACCTCAAGTCGTTTTGATACTAAAAATAAGTTTTCTAGAAATATTGAAACACCTGCAGTTCTATGGCATGGAATGTCTGTTTTCACAGCTAAATATAATGCGGTATTCAACATTTGGTAAATTATGCAAAATATTTTGAACTGGCAAGTTTCTTATGCATTTTTCAATTACTGACACTTCTTTCAGAAATGTCAAGCATTCTGAGTTTTTTAATTCTAGTTATGTTGTTGTTCGAAATTATATTTTCTTATTTTTCAACGAAAATATTTTTGAATACCTTTGCTTTTTTTCAAAGAGCAAGCAGATGTTTACAGGGTACAAGAACCCTTACCTACGCAAGATTTCTAAACAGAAAGGCGTCATAACCTGACATCAGTCCCAAAGTCTGTTATTCTTGTTCTTTTATAGCCATCTATTGTATAAAACATTTGAGACGTGATCGCGGTAATTTCATTAATGTTTACTCTAAAACCTTTCGTAGTCACGCCACTTTCATTAAAATAGAATATCTGCTGTAAATACTACCGGGGTCAAAAACAAAGGACAGGTGGTTCTTGCAGCAAAAAGAAAAGGGCTTTCTTTGGAGGTCTAAATAGAAAACTTTCACGTTCATTTTAGGGAAGTGAAGCTGCTGTTTGGTATATTCTCTCGACATTTTCCTAACTCGATTTCATACAACAGGGGGTTTCGTTTTAGGATTAATAGACGCCACGAATTTATTCCTAGAATCCTAGTATTGGATTGTCTTGTTATCCTGCGCAGTTTTTTATTTCTTAAAAAATCAGGTTCCCACAGGTTCCCACACAGATTGCCCACAGAGCTCCGGGGTTATGAAACTCTATGGGTTACCCACACGGCTCCCACAGGACTTTGGTCCTACACAGCTCCTATAGGATCTCTGCGGGACCCACACAGCTCCCATAGACCCACACAGACTGTGCGAGGACCCATCGGGACCTATACCCACACACCCACACACCCAAACAAACTGTGTGGGGGACCCATAGGGACCCGAACACCCACAGAGTTTCTGTGGGCCCCACACGGTTTCATAACCCCATGGGTCTGCGGGTTTTTGGAGCGGGGGTGCTCATGCAGAGGACAGGTGCTTTCTTAACCCTTTCAAATGCTACGTACACCAATGTGTACACCGAGAAGACTGGCTTTTTTCAGCGAGCGGGTTCCATTCAGGGTAATATTGATGATTTTAACCGAATTATATACTCTCGGTCCAGCAACTTTTTGTTCTGTGGCTCCATCTACCGGATGGGGCGAGAAATATTGAAGAACAAATACGACATGGCAGCGAACGTGGATGCGTCGGCAGGTGGTGATATTTCTTTATCTATAGTTTTTCTTCCGTGGAACTTGAATAAAATAACTACTCCATAACTAATTCTTTCAAAAGTAGATTCTCTAAATTTGGACATCTGAAAGCTTAAAAATATTTCTCACCGCCACAAGTTGGAAATGGCCACAAACGTGTAGCAAATGTCATGGTGCGACTGCCCTCAGTTCGAGACTAAACCCCGGTGTTTTACGGCCATTTTTCAAATATCCTTGCCCTGCCAAAGACAACTTTCTACAAAAGAGGTGTCAGGAGACAACAGGACAATCTGCAGAAAACTTCCTGCAAATTATTGCTGCTGAGGAAGTTTTAGACGTCGGAGAAAGTGATGATGACGACGATGACGCTCTTGAAGAATAAGGTGCCCACGAAGACGTGGCCCATGATGTGCCTATTAATGGATTCGATGGTTCAAACGTACCGCAGTGGATTGATGCCAGGAAGGCGATAATCATGACAATCATCCCTGTTTTTGTTCTTGTGGGTTGTGGCATAGTTGAATCTCCATACTGTGCAAAACAGTCGCTTAGAAGGGAAGCCTCATCATAGGGAGGAGCGGACGATCCACCTTCAGCAGATCCAACTTCAAGATCAGGGCAGTTGAAATCAAAATCGTCCAATACGTCATTGACAGTTTCACTTGAACTGAGACTCGCACACTTGCTTCCACCGGTAGGCTCACTGAGGATAGGAAGCGGTTCGCTGGGACTTCCAGGTCCGCCTTCATCGCTGTCGCCAGCTTCAGCGATGGCTTTGCTGAGGCTGCAGTGCGATTCGCCAGAGCTTCCAGGTCCACCTCCATCGCTCCTTCAGTTTTTGTCATCGGGCTCACCGGAGTCGGAACCATTTCCACGACCGACATCGGTTATTCAAAGAAGTCAGTTGTGACTGTCGAACAGGAAGCTTCACCCACGCAAGGTACGCTGACGGCAGAACCGGCGGCTTCATTCGCGCAAGCCCCTCTTTCGACGGAACTGGAACATGACGCTCCATTCACGAAGGGCGGAGTGTTGGTTTTGTTCCTACTTTCGCGCTGTTCCCACCGGTGTTTTGTGGACGACGGAATATCGAAGACCACGTCCCTGTGAACAAAAGGTAAGGGCGCAAACGAGCTGGTGGTGGTTAAACATTTCGAAAAAAACCCGAGACTGGGACAAAAAGGGACGGACAAACACAAAGTCTCAAACACAGCTGAATTTTATTTGACAACGAAAGGTGCTTTTATAGGCGTCAAATCCTACACAATTCAAAAGAGACGAAGGAAAGAAAGTGAGAAACCTACACAAAACAAAAGAGATGAAAGAAAGAGAGGAGAATTGGGGAAACCCGTGCCACAAGCAGTACAACAACAAAACAAGCATTACAATAGAACAGAGTAGTAGTGGGTTCGTTTATACAAAAACAAAGTAGAAGGACTAAAGTGCATTAGCCCCCAAAAACAGGAAGGGCGCAAAGGACAAACGACCAGGAAACAATAAAGCGAATTGACTTAAAATCGGACAAAGGCCTCAACACAACAATTGACAAGACGCGCAGACATCAAATTTGTAGGAACTTTCTTTGTTCCTTATCTATTGTGAGGGATGGCTTATTTACCGCATTTCCATGATTCATGATTGTTATAGATTCTTTTATCAAACGCTTGCGATCATCCTTTTCTGATAAGATGACCGTTGTTGAGTCCCAGTTAGGTAGACAATTATTGCATTCAACTACATGTTTTGATACTTCCGAATAAGGATCTTTGTTTTTGACACAACGCTTGTGTTCGGTGAGACGATCGTTTAAACAGCGCTTGGTCTGTCCTATGTAGCATAATCCGCAATCAAATGGGATCCTGTATACTACTCCCGACACGCAACTGACCTCTTTTTCCTTGTGTTTTTTAGTGCATCCTGCTCTGGCGGAAGCAAACGGAGTCAAACGATTCAGTCTGTAATCATTGCTGAAAACCGTGCTAATACCATACTTATTACCAATGGATTTAAGATTATGCGAAATCTGGTGAAAAAACGGAAGAACTACACGCTTAGTGGGTTGAAGAACACTTTGGCACTTTTTCTTGAGGGAGATGAGAAACAACAACTGATTGAACACGTAATCTTGAGGGTACCCAGCGGCTTTAAAACGGTCAAACAGGCGCTTGAGAGCAGACTCAATAAAGTGGGAACATGATTTCGTCAGAGCACTATTGACCAAATTGTGTACTATGCCAGCCTTTACATGTTTCGAGTGACAACTGTGAAATGGAAGGAGAGGTTCAGCATGTGGCTTTTGAGACTTTGTGTTTGTCCGTCCCTTTTTGTCCCAGTCTCGGGTTTTTTCGAAATGTTTAAC